>NW_006494904.1:8925256-8957583 GCF_000471905.2 Amborella trichopoda
TACGTTACGTTACTTACGTACGTTCGTACGTCGTCGTACGTACGTACGTCGTCGTACGTACGTCTACTCTACTCGTCGTCTCTCTCTCTCTCTCTCTCTCTCTCTCTCTCTCTCTCTCTCTCTCTCTCTCTCTCTCTCTCTCTTCTCTCTCTCTCTCTCTCTCTCTCTCTCTCTCTCTCTTACTGGGTGTGTGTGTGTGTGCGCGCACGCCTTTGCCCCCCTTGATTTGCATTTGCTTCAAACCCTCCCCCTCCTAGTTGTTCTCCCCGCTGCTCCTCCTTGTGTCTGAAGGGATTATGATTATTGGAAGAAAATAGTAAGAAAACATAAAAATTTGGCAGATTGTAGAAACTTAGGCGAGTTTTCAAAATACTCAAGCCAATGGTGGCAATGCTGTGGATTTTATGAATTTGGCCATTCTTTCCCTAAAAAAGAGAATGTACTCATAAGATGGCAATATATATATATCGGACATTCGTTATTATTTGTTTTTCTGCTAGGGGTATGGTATATTGTAACCACAATCGGTCTCCGTGGAATTATAGCTGATTTATATATTGTCATTTTCAGCTTGCATCAGAGTACTCAGAATGCCCATCAGGGAAGAAAGGTGGTGATCTTGGATGGTTTCCTCGTGGAAAGATGGCTGGCCCTTTTCAAGATGTGGCTTTCAGCACACCTGTTGGTGCCACAAGTGCACCATTTAAATCAACGTATGTTTTAGTATGTAGATTACATTTATTCATTTACATTCGATATCTTTGTCGCTGGAAATGCACATAACTTTAGGCAGTTGACAAACAGTTGACATATTCAAAAAAAAAAAAGAAAAAAACTTGAAGCAGTTGACAACTGACAAATTTTGTAGCCTTGTGGGATTATCTCATCACGGACATAGAACAATACATAGGCAGGTATATAGTTTAGGGATTGAAATGTAAATGTCCATGGATCCCAAATTTTTCACGCATATAGATCTCGTCGAGGTGAATGGAAGAAAAAAATGAACGCCACCAAATAAAGGGGGAAAATGAGTGCCATTTTGGGTAAATGCAAGCTATCTATTTGGTGGCTAGTGGATCTAGGCTTTCATGAACTGAAAATACTTATTACTTCAACAAATTATTTTTCAAATCAAAGTTGTGCAAAATTTCGTCCCAATAAAAAATCCCTCTATAGCTATCTGCTTGGAGATAGGCTTGTACTGTTGGTATAAGCCTGTTGGCTTATAGAAGTTTTTATTTCCACTGGTTTATATTGTCTTTCTTAAATACCATTTTGGGTGGGTCAATGGGGTAGGGAAATCCGTAGTTCTCTGATACACATGACACTTGATTTAGTTGCTCAGTTATTTTCATGTCAAACGGCTAATTTTAGAATAGAAACTAATGAAGTGATCTTGGTTGATTTAGATTCAGAGTCCAAATTTAGCTAAAGCATCAATGAAATTGTCTTTTACTTGCATGGAGAATCTTTCTTGTCTAATTAGTTCATATATGTGCAAATTTTTGCAGGCATGGATATCACATAATACTATCTGAAGGCAGGGAGAACTGATTGAACAGGAAAGGGTGATCCACGAGTATCGAAAACAATTGAAAGCGGTCATCAGAGGATGATATACTGCAAGGGATCTCTAGAAAACATATTGAGAGCTTCATAGTTGTTTGTAGACCTCTTTTGTGATGGTTTCTACCCTGTATAATTTAAACTTTTCAATAGAATTGACTAAGCGTGACTTTGGGTATAATTGGTTTCCTGACAAGTATGTTGCAAATACATGGACACTTGTGTTGCTTAGATTGATGACGCGCGTCGTGTGGCTAAACTACTTCATTAAACTATTGTTCACTCGGTCTTGCACTAGTTTGGTCCGAACCAGTGCGAGCTTATGAAATGCAAAGTACGCCTCAAATGCACTTGTGCTCAAACGTGTTGCATGGTCCATATGGGCCACTCTTTCTTTCTTCCTTGACAGAAAAATTAATATTTTTCTAAAGCAAAACACCTACCAAACTTGGTCTGAAAATATAAACACAAAGAAAGAGCTAGAACGACATGTACTTATTCTTAACATGGTCTGAAAATATAAACAATAGAAAGAGTAGTTTGATTATTCGGGACAAACTCCAAAGAGTTTTTCATCAAAAGTTTTATATTTATAACTAAGCCAAAGGATAACAAACATTGAAAATATAACAAAAAAGGTTTTGTGACGACATTCTGACTCTTTTGGACTTCCGGGAGACTTACACCAGCATAAGGTACATGAAAAGACTTGGCTGTTATCTATCCGGGCCAGACAAAAGTTTATATAAAATTGCAATTTTATTTGTAGAAGTAAGCTTGCAATAATCAACACTATTTTTATTAGGATGGTGTAGATTCATATTATCTTAAAAATTTGTTACTTTTTAACATTGTCCTAAAAGATGTATCAAATCTACATAATTCAATTAAACTTAGACAATGTCCAATGTCACAACTTTACTTCTACAAATAAGAACCATACCCTTGACTGGTTAGATGTTGGATGTTGCAAGTAACATCTCATGAAATGCCATATATATATTTATCCGCTAAAGCAAACCGAGTTTTCTCTTAACCACAAAACTGGTGAGTTGGATCTAGGTAGAAAAGTATGGACTCGAGAGCTAGGTTTGGTCATATCTAGGTCTAGTAGGAACATAATCAGGTTGAGTAGGGCTCAGGATGGGCATGACTCAGCCTATTATTTTTTAGGAAAAATGACTTTTACCTCCTTCCCTGAAACTTTTATCCCAAGTAGCCTTTTGAGTTCACCAAAATCCCCTTAAAATTTAAAATTTTGGACGGTTAGCCCTCTAGTTGTGCTTTTTTTTTTTTTTTTACAAAATTGATCTTTTTATTTTACAAAATTTTCCCTTCCCGTTCTTTTCCGTTGCCTAAAACCAATCTTACCTCCGTGGATCTCACTCTATAAATTTAGACATGAAAAAAAAAATGAATTTTTTTTTAACTTCATGAACATATTATTCATAATTTGATAATTGAATTGGCACCTCTGGAAATTATTTGTTGTGTAACATGTTTTCTGGACTGTATATTTCAAGAGTTCATGGATCAACACTGTTTAGTAAATATTGATTCGCCTGGAATCACAAAGATTTCTGGCATCAGACGAGGAAAGACTGCTAGGGATCTGACTGCAAAAAAAAAAAGGTCTCCTTCGTCGTCGTTTCTAGATGGGCATTTGTGTGATGGTTCCTATCATATACAATTTTAGTACCATTGTTAACACTTGATGAAGCTAAAAAAATAGTGCTAATGTTGCCTTAAAAATGAATGAATTGTAAATATGGTTTGGAATACACGGATGTATCAGAAATACTAATCTTAAAATATGTTATGATGAAGAAATTTGGATAACACGGGAGGTGGAATTTAGGTGAGCGTAGGTTAGTTTTCGGGTTCAACATGTGCTGCATCCTTGGTGGCAGGCATGCGATGTGTGCCAAAAACATTTGGCATGCGTATCCATGCATGTAATCCTTGAATATAAGAGAGAGGGTTCAAATATTCTCACGTTTTAACAAAGTATTCATTCGTTTCGTTTGTTAAATTTTAAAAATGGTGGTCCGGATCAAAATCATTTTTTAATCGAAATTAGGAATTGATCCAACTCAAAGTGTGCCAAAGAATGAGCTGATCCCAACTGGCCGAATCGCCCACTTCCCACCTATCATATATTCTCTTTATTTTTCAATTTTTGGTTTTTTTGGGCTGATTCTTACACGAGAAAATAGTTCGATTCGTTTTGTTGATCTGAATTGGATTTTTGGAAGGCCTCAGTTTACTTGTCCAATTTTCAGAACTCGATGGAGGGAAAAAGGAAAAATAAGTAAATTAATTATTAATTATTTATCCACCATCATCAAATGGGCATTTGGTCTAGTGGTATGATTCTCGCTTAGGGTGCGAGAGGTCCCGAGTTCAATTCTCGGAATGCCCCCTCAGAACCAATTCGCATTACCCTTTTTTTTTTTAGAACTTTTTTGTTTGCATAATAAAACGCTAATCCATCCTAATAATAATGCAAAATAAATAATTAATATTAAACAGGAAATATGGACCCAACTTTGTCGAGAAACACCAAAAAACCATTTAATTTGAGACAATGATGCTCAAAACCATGATCTTTAGAGAGAGAGATTTTCACTGGATTTAAGTGTATTACCCTCTTTCTCTATGCTCTATAAATAGGATAGTGACTCTGGTTGCCATATTTCATATGGTTTTAACTTTTAAAACTATATGAAATAGTTAACTTTTAAAACCATGTGAAAAGTGAGTGGCTCTGGAAATTAATTCTATAGTCATTTACTCTTTTTTTTTTTTTTTATTACAATTGACCACAGTCTTTTATCCTGCCACCTTGAAATATATTTGTTTTTTTCATATTCATACATCTCGATGTTGCGATAATCAATTAAAGGGTTTTCCAACATCCAAACATCCTTTTATGATGAATTTTTGAGGTTCACCTTTAATTCTACATTTTTAAGGTTGCAACCTTATATAAACTTTTTACTTAAAAAAGATGCAGTTTCTAAAAGCATAGGCTTTAGAAAAATAAAGTAACACCTCACCTCATATCCTCATCCGGAAAGTACTTTAAGCATCGGAAATCTCCGTGATGGCTCTAGAATTAATTTCCATCATTGGTCAAAAGAAAATTGAAACTCAAAGAATAGTACAGATCTTGTAGATCCATGAACACTTACTTAATTTTGGGGCAAAATAGACATTTTAGATACTGTGTTACAATATACGCTATTTTTAGGGCTTGAAATCCGAATTTGTTACGACAACTATAGCGATGACTGATTTGAAGGTCTTCCGCCACCAGAATTACAATTTTCGGTGAGTTTTAAGGTAAGGCTTTACTTTTTTTTATATAGGGCTGCAGCCCTGTCAAAACATTTTCCTTAAAAAAAGAAGTAACTAGAACTTTTAAACTACAAACACCTCACAAGAAACCAAAGCACCTTAATGGAGCTTAGCTCTCTTGGTTTTGTTGGGCGTGGAATTCAGAGTGGAGCAATATCATACAAGACTCACTCTCTTGGACAAAAGAAAAGATGCAGTCACATAGATTTCTCTCTTTGATATTTGGGGATCCACTTAAGAATCGCAGCGTGATTACATAAAAAGAAAAAATGCAGGCAGGTTGGTTGCTAGGTCCAGGATATCACTGAGGACTGCTTAAAAGTTGCCTTTGATTTCAAGTGGTGGCCCAGTCCAGTTGAGATAGCATTGCTCACCAGGCATAATAATTAAACGAAAGCTTCAAACCAAGTCAATCAACATCAGCCAACATTACAAATGAAGGATTCGACTTCCTACAATGATGCCTTGTGCTTCCGAACTCACCAGATAAAGGGCCAAAGATACACGCTTTGTGAACATCTGCAAAATGAAATGGGATCCACAAGAGAACCCAATCTTGGAGGCCAAAATTTCTAATACCCATGCTTTTCCTGCACTGGTTGAATACATGACAATATGAAACCTTCTGTAAAGCAAGAATACTGAGCCTGGGTAAAAGTACAACCACCAAAATACCCCAAATGCAGGGCATTTACTGCCTGCTACTAGTTCTCGCCGACAAGCTTGAGGCCCCAGCTCATATCTTCACAGTGTCTTACATGAGGAACAAGTTTCCCAGTATCGATACCTCTTTTAGCTTTGCAATCATAAAAAGGAGGGGCATGGAAACAGGGCTCCATTGAGATAGCCCGACCGCAAGCTGGGTTGGGTGTAGTATGGTTCACAGGTTTGACCATAATCCATGGCCGTAAGCCCCCAAGGCCCTGAGCCACATAACCAAAGGTTGACCACGGGCTCGTTATCAATGTGTCACTCAAGCTCAGGAGATACATCTCTGCCCATGCCTTCATGTTATGGAACTGCTTCTCTGTTTGCTGATGTTCCTCATGGCTGGGCTGATAAATACTTATAACCTCACCAGTCACTGTTGGGTATTCCCAGTACATATTTCTGATCCTTTCATAGTAACCTCCACTGAGAGAGGTCATCAAAACAACCTTCGGTTTCCTATCTGTTTTACCCGTTTGTTGTGGAGGGATGATAGGTTTGTCGCGAGAAACCGCAGGAAGCAATTTCTCATTCAAGGCACACGCAAGAATCTGATCCAAAACATGCTGGAAAGGGCCAACCCCAGTGTCAAACGTTCTAATCTGGATGCCTACTCTTTCCTCTGCGTTGGCTAGATAAGCTCGATAGAACCTAGTGATCAAGCCCCACACTGTATTTGAAGGATGGAAAAGGTAACGACCGAGGTGGTGGAAAACTGTGACTTTCTCAGGGAACAATTTCTCCAACTCTTCACTGAATTTCGGGACAAGGAACAGGGACGGCACGAAATAGTTATCGGACCTTAAGAGAAGCCATGGTATTCCGTCGAGGATGAGTTGCTCGCGATCACAAAAGAACAACTTGTCACCTTTGTCATAGTCATGGGCTAGATGGAGATACACAAAAGCAGGAAAGGACCCACTTGAAGTGCCATTTTCATTGATGATCTCGTCTCTCAACATAAGACCATATCTCTCAGGTGATTTTACATGGAAGTTGTCAAACTGGTTCAGAGGAAAATCAAGTGGCAGCAGCCATGACTTCTCGGGGAATGGCTCACAGAAGAGGTCACCCATGTCAGTTCCTCTGTCTATAAGCAAGACCCTGTCAGTGAGGAGAGCGTACAAAAATGTGGCGGCCAGAGTCACTATCCTGTTTCCTAAACCACTATATGAAATCCATACCAAGTATTTGCAACTGGAGCTTCGAATTTGTTGCCCCCGCTTGAGTTGGGTAATAGCTTCATTGTATGATTCAGTATCTGGACCACATTGTTTATAGAGGGCTTCATATTTCCTGATTTTGCCAATGAGGTAGGATGAAGGTTTGTGAGGTGACAGTTTCCGATAGGATGAAGATTGGTACCTGCTAAGGCAAGTTCCTTCATCAAAGTTAGCAGCAAGCAGCCCACCTAGCAGTCTGTCCTCGGATTTTTGTGCTTCCATAGACAACCCATCTTCAGGAACTGAAAAACATGGAGAGAATAAAGAAGGAAAGAACAATAAGGAGCATGATATTTTCCAAATATGCAGCTCACAAATTTCAGAGGAAAGGGAAATCGATCAACATAGAGCACAGCATTGAGGGGCACTCAAATTCAAAGACATACTTTTATCATTAATTAGTAAAATTAAGTGACACTGAAAGCCATAAACTGCTGAACATTTTTACTGATAAAGAAAAAGAGTAAAAGATTAACTTAATATATGAATTTCACCATGTGATAAATTGGTAACATTACTTTGAGACTGTGCAAGTTCAGCTGCATTTGTTAAGATTTCTTTCTTGACAACGAGCTGTCTTTCCGAGATACCAGGCCACTTTTCAACAAAATTTACAGCTACAAATTGAACGTATTTTTGTTGATCCATTATTGCATGCTCTAGCAACTAGATCATTCCTAAAACCAAAGATAGTAGCTTTCTTGGAGGTCATTATAATTGAAACAGAGCTTTCAGGAAATATGCCGCTTAAGAGAGAGAGGTCACATGTCATCTTCTCATCGCATTTTCTTTTTGCAGGCATTATGACAAATTGACAACTATCTTTAGAACCAAGAAAGATAATCAATGTCGATTGATAAGCTTCAGGATTATCAGTACCAAGTAACTCAACATCAAAGCAGGATACTGGACAGACCAGTATGAAGTTACTGAAGCAGAGAAAGACTAATTTCAAGCAAGATTTGCATGTAGAATGACTTAACAAGGTCGTAACCGACTGAATTTGTTCTGATCCATATGAAGATGATAAATTAGCTTGATAACACAAAGGAAAAGACAGAATCAGGACCCAATTTGGTTCCGTGTGATGTGAACTTTGCAAACAGCGAGATAGCTCATAGCACCAGATCTCACTCAAGAAGCATGGAAAAAAGCCTCCTTTTTTAAGCGTTCAGGTCTACAAGAGAAAAACTGGTTTCCAAGGTAATGGTGGAAACAAACCAGATTTTCTTTTTTTCCTGGAAAAGAGGGGCAATGATTTTCGAGGAAACCTAATAAAAGAGGCACCTGTTTTTTCTTCTTCTTGGGTGTGTCCATGGAATCTCCTCTTCCCTCCTGCTTTCCCTTGCTTTCCTCCAAAATTGTTTTTCCAAAAACCCTCCTCCTCATCATCATCTTTCCGGAGAGAAGTGATGCGTTCCTCCTCATTCACGTCTGAAACCCACTGTTTTGTAGGAGGTGGATGATCCTGGAAAAGAAGAGAGATGGTAAAAAGGAGAGGTAAAATTATGAGGCAACCCAAGATGCATATCCCTATCACTCTCACAATTTTCACCCCTCCTCCTCCTAATACTTTCCTCTCTCTTGACATCGTTGCTGGATCTGTGCTGCTGATTAAGTCTCCGCCTGTTTCAGAGAAATGCCTCCGAAACCTCTTCATATCCATCAAATTATGCGATAACTCTCTCTTTCTTTCTGGTAAGAAGTTAGGAGGAGTCGAGATGCAATGGAATTGAATGGCGTCGCCATGAAAGGTTTGTTTGTTTGTATTTAGAAATGCAGTTTAAGCGAAATTAAAAATGTAAACGTGGGGGTAGCACTGTCTGCTACAGAGAGAGAGAGAGAGAGAGAGAGAGACGCAGCGATAAGAAAATGGATTATAGGCCAACCGAACATTTCATTTGGTGCTATGCCAACTCTCAAACATGGGTCTGGGTCTGGGTCTGGGTCTGGGTTCGGGTTCGATGACCTCTCAATCGTAGATGATGATGAGAATGGGGTTGGGGTCTAGGTGGTATCACCCCCAGATCTAATCCCAAGGCATTTAAAAACCACTCACCGATATCATAAATGGCGCAGGGAGGGGCTTGTCATCTCACTCGGTTACTCTAAATAAAAAAAACCATTAAATTACTAAAGAAAGCAAAAAAAAAAAGGTACCTTACTTAATTACTCAAAAATAAATAAATTGAAATTTGGGTTTCAAAAATGGACAGGGGGTTCGTAATAAAAAAAAAAAAGAATAAATGAATAGAGGCTCGTCATACCCAACTTCATACCCAAAAAAAAGAATAAATTGAGATGATCAATTATCTTGCTTTCCAACTTCACAACAGCGATTTTTAAGATGTAATTTATTTCTATAGTACAAGGTTGGAATCTTATATAATTTTTTTCTTATATTTACCTATTTTCACTTTGGATTATAGAATCTAAAATTCGTTGGAACCTTATATAGGTTTTTTCTTATTATAATTTTGTCCTATGCTAGTCCCTATGGCTGGTTATCGGCAAATCAAGCAGAGTTGTATGCTATGCTTCAAAGCCTAAAATTGATTCATCAGAGGTAATTAACAACTGCTTGTAGTCTAAAATCGATTCATTAGAGGCAATTACAAACTGCTTGTATTATGGAAGGAGACCAACAAAATGTAATCAATTGGTGCACAAAGGTTTCAAGACCTCCATGGCGACTAAAGTCCTTTTGGCTGGAGGTTATGGATCTCTGCAATTCTTTCCCAGTGTCCTTCAACCGTATATCATGAAGCAAATGCCTTCGCTGACAATTTGGCGCGTAGGGGTGTGGATTTGATAGATTTGTGTAATTGAATTGTATTTCTCCATGATATTACTAAAAGTTCTATGATATTATTAAAAAAAAAAAACAAAAAAATTTATAAAATCTATTTTTACTCTTGATTATAGATTTTAAAGCTCCAAAATTTGTACGGATCAAGATAATTTTTTTTCAAAATAAACTGTTTTAATAATATGTTACATGATATATATTTTTTGGACTTGAAATCTTTTTCTTTTTCTATATCCATACTTCTCAATTTCGAAATGATTAATTGTAAGATTTTTCCGACATTAAAACACCATTTTCAAATGGAGGAGATTCACCTTACTTCTATGGTATAAGGCTGAGGCCTTACTTAGAAATTTTTCCAAACGTGTGTATATGGTTAAAGGGATTAATAAGGGTCTTGTTTGCCCGCTCTCACTCCGGTACGTTCGTAAAACTTGCTCCAGGTATTTGTCACTTACATGACTTTAATCTTTGATATAACTAATTGTTGGTTTTTATTTTTAGTACTCATTATTATTAATTTAAGGTCTTTATTTATTTTTTTCTTTCATACGAATAATTTTTGTTATTCAATCTTAATGCTCAATATTATTATTTTTATTTTATTTTGGAAAAGTGTTGTATGAGTAAGGGAGGTGCATGATCATTTGACATCCAGCTTTAAGTAGGACGTAAAATAACAATAATAATAATAATAATAATAATAATAATAATAATAATAATAATAATAATAATAATAATAATAAAGGACTTGTCCAAAGTCTAAATAAAGGGTGTAACATTTTTTCTTTTATTTTGGAAAAAGTGTTGTATGAGTAAGGGAGGTGCATGACCATTTAACATCCAGCTTTAAGTAGGACGTAAAATAATAATAATTATAATAATAATAATAATGATAAAGGACTTGTCCGAAGTCTAAATAAAGGGTGTAACAATTTTTCTTTTAAAAAAATCACTTCTCAATTCAGAATTTATTATTATCGACTTTTTAGAATTTATTATTATCAACTTTTTAGTATTCATGATCACTATAGAATGGATTACGGACAATTCAATCTTTGGATCCCAAATTCATATCTTAGATGGATTTGAGATCCATGGCGCACATCTACAACGTCAACCCACACATAAAAACCCCATCCTTTTATTTTTTTATCCTCAACATAACTAATTTCAGATTTTTATTTTAATGCCCAATATTAATTCCATGATGGTTGGTCCCAAGCCCAAATAAAAGAGAAGGATTCCGTTAAGAAGGGCAGCCAGCATCAAACTTTACCACATTTTTTCATAAATCTTGAATCTGTGGCCGTTGATATCATAGAATAGTGAATTCGTGCAAAGCCTTAACATATCCATGATTCTTCCGTGTCGAGCCTAAACATGTCCCTGGTTATGTACCCTGTGCATTTGCGAATATAGCAAATATATATGTTCAAGTAGCAATCCCTAGTGCCCAATATATGATATCTTGTAATTAGGAATCATCCAACTTTTGGAAATAAGAATTGCACTATTGAAAGGTCATGAGCACTTTTAGCTGTCAAATAATTTCACATAAGGCTTTAGCTGAGAAATTCGCTTCCTAAGCGTGTCATCGATTGTGCTTGACATCTGAGAAAATTTTGTATAAAGAAATGGCACACCACAGCCGTCCAATTTTACATCGGCCACCTTGGGGTGTTTCATACCTTTGTGTGTGAAAGTTAATGGTCCCATTGAGTAATTGTATACAATTCCACAAGAATTTGCTGATTCCAAAGGCACAAGACATTGTGGCCCCATGAACCAAATCAACTTTGTGTTCTTTATTTTCAACCCTTTGGATGGTAAGCCATTTCAGTAGGACCTGTATCAATGCATTAACTGCGCAAGAGTCTCCAACCAAAAGTTTAGAAGAAAGAGAAATAAAAAGCCATAGAGGAAAGAATGACACATTGATGTGAATCAGATAAACATGAACAAATTAACAAGGGAATAAAACAAATACTCGCATAAACTACTTCAAATTACAGAAAATCCCTTCATGGGGAAGAACTGACAAAGAAAGTAAATAAACAACAGAATGAAGACACAAACGAATCAACACTCTGAAGAAAAACTGCACAGAATATCCTATTTACAGACCGGAACAAAGCCGACAATAAATTACACTGAAAATTGCATAATCAGGGGGTTCGTTGACTCCAATCTACAAGAGGGGTCAGCAAAAAGAGTGTCTTCAGCTTGCACCATTTTCTCCTGAACTGAAAATCTCTTAGTCTCATGGTCATCTTCTTCATATTCGAAACGGACCGGCACAGACTTGCATGCACGGTACTTGCCAAGAGGGGTCAGCGAAAAGAGTGTTTATTCAGCCTGCACCATTTTCTCTTGAACTGAAAATCTTTTAGTCCTCATGGTCATCTTCTTCGTATTGAAAAGGGAGAGGCACAGACTTGAATGCGCGGTACTTGCCGACATTGTTCAAGTGCTCATTCTCTAACCTAATCCAATCAATACAGCAAGTCCAAGGAGTTAAGGGAACAGAGGGGGTGAATAATCAACCCAATGAATGATATGCAAAAAGCTGAAACCTATGTGCCTGTTTGCATGTTCTGTGCAAGTGTGTGCCTTTATGTGCGAGCAAGTTGCAGTTTTATTATCAAAATTTCCCCGTTTTAATTGCAGTAGTTTAAAATGCATACAACTACTGAGTAAAAACATCTGGTAGACCATGAAGCTAAGGGCTACACGCTCCAGTCCCCAGTTACATATAGTTCAATAGTCCAGGATATTCATATAGCTCAAAGAAAGTTGAGAGATTAAACCTGAAGAAATTCCATATGCCACGTCGAATGATCTCCAGGCATGCCACAATTGCCGTCAAAGCCGTGAAATGGATTCCCTGTATCTCGAAACCCAAAACTGTCTGTAACCAAGCTAGTCTCAGGATGACATTTAGAACCTGTGCCAATGGTGGAAAGAGAGAAATTTTAATCTAAATCAAGTGGCCTAATATAGCTACTCCAATACATTATAACATCCATGCAGATTTCTGTTATTCAGTGTATTTAGCACATACTTCAAGGAACAATGAGATGCATTTCTTCTTCTTACCATAGCTATGAAGTACACATTTTTTTGAGGAATTAGGAGTTTGTCTCGCAACCACGGGTTCTCGGAATTGGGTTGCAAAAGTCCCCAGTCTATGACGAGATCCCAATATGTGCCAAGAAGAGTGGCAACAACCGATGATACTACAGCCAGGATCCTCCAATGCTCACGTTTCTGAACGCTTAAACTAGTCCTCAGTACAAGAGCAACGATTGTTGAGAAATACTTGATCGCATTATATCCTTGCATAGGATCTTTTTCTTCATACAGACGGCGGAGACACTGCAACACCAACACACCTATCACAATTTGGGCCACGTGACTTTGGAAAAATATCACAAATGAGAAGGTAACAAACTCCTCAGAGAAACTGTTCATAGACAAAACACAGTCATAAAAGAAAATTTACAATACAAATAGTAAGATTGTTGAGAATTTTGGTAAAAAAACAATTAAAGGATTTTCTTCTTCTTCTTTTTTTTGTTGTTTGTGGGGGGGGGGGGTTCATAAAAGAAAATCTACAATACAAATAGTAAGATTGTTGGGAATTTTGGTAAAAGAACAATTAAAGGATTTCATTCTTCTTCTTTTTTTTGTTGTTTGTTGTGGGGGGAGGGGGGAAGTTTAGCTATAGGATTTGAACTGGGGCAATAGTGAACAGCTATTTGTTAACCAACTTGTTTAAGGTTATTGGGTGAACAGGTACTGTCAACCATCATAACATCTTGATAACAATGCATGCTTTATTTGCAAAAAGTGTTAAGCCTCAACACTTGAGATATATATAACAATAACACTACATTCAAATTAACAATGAATATATCTTGACGCATGATCGTTATGCTGGATGCTGATAACTATCAGGATAAAACTATCAATCAAAAACGAAAAGAGAAAAACACCAGGGTTACATTTCCATAAACTCTAGGACATGACAATTCAGTAAGCATTTTTCATATTGAAGAACTACACACGAGGCAAATGTAACTGATACCCATTTTTCTCACTCAGATATTGTAGCTTCAAGATGAATTTTTTTTAGAATGGAATTGTGTTGTATTAAATGAGTAATGGAAAAGTTACATGCATTGCTATAGCTACAAATTGAAATTTCTCAAGTTCAAGTCTAAAAGGACAAAATAAAGAAACACAACTTCAATAAAATAATAATTAAAAAAAAAAGGATACTAGAATCTTGCAAGTAAGAAAAGTTCTTGCCATTACACCCAAAGCAAGAATGATCATGATATCATCAAAAAGGAGACAAAAGACTAACTATGGAAGCAAAAAGTCCATAACCTCACAACTCCATGAAATTGCAACTAAGTCCTAAAATTGACTTGTCCTCGAGAAAATCTGATATTTGTTAATGCTCACATAATTGATTTCAGATTTTTTTTTTTTTAACAGAACAAGTGACTATGACAATGAACATTGAATCTTCTACACATGGTAGTATAATCTCACATGTACATGATAAAATTGAATCACACAATAAGCACATTCTTTGCCTGTTGACATAACCATGGTTTTACGATGAGTAAATTATGCTAAGACCTCATAGGGATTTAAATTCATGTCAACAAGAAAATATAATGATTACATGTCTTTGAGATAAAGAATGTTCACTAAATTTACCTGCAGAAAACGGCTCCAATATGGAATCACTGCTACAATGAAAAAGAAGCTCGTATATACACTACTGCTGCTACAACCATTTACTCTACGCTTGAAGTCTCCCCAACCATAGTAACAAACATATCCTAATAAACCCCTAATGGCGTGTACCTGAAATCAATCCAAACAAACTCGAGTCAAGAACCACAAGTAGGTTGACACTTTATCAAATGCTTTCATGATTTCCATCAAATACAACCTATTTGAGAAATTCATTTGTAGTTATATAAGAAAAAATAAGGATATTATCACATGCTAGTTGATAAGGAAGTGTTGTAAACACAGAGCGGAATACGGAACCACACAAATGTCCACATCCAATGTTCGAAAATTCGGCCGCCAGACCACCTAGGTGGCCGCAAGGTGAAAAAATTTAAAAAACACCTAGGCGCGGTCTAGGCGGAGGCATTATGCGTTTTTGCTTCTGGGCGCCCACCTAGGCAGTCAAGGCGCCACCTAGGCGCTATTGTCTGAGCGCCGGCCTAGGCGCCGGCCCATGACAACTTGCGGGCGGCGGAAAAAAACCCTTGGGTGAGGGTAAAATATGTAAAAACTTTTCCCCTGAAAAGGGAGAAATGGGTTTTAGGGGGTATTCTAAACCCCCAATAGAAAATCTGTGGCCTTTAGGGCGAGAAAAACCTCTCAAAAACCACTCTTTTGTGATTTATTGAAAGATCGATAAATTTTTTATTCTTTCAATTTCTTCTCAAAACGAAGGCAATAGTTCGTGGGTGGATTTGGAGCTTCTAAAAGTTGGTTTTGAGAACTTTTGGCGACCCAATAAACGAGGTTTGCAACAACGTCGATTTGATTTTGATATTTTTAAAGTATTATCATATTTGAAAGAGGGTTTTGATTTTATTTTGTCACAACATATTATGTCATGAATCATGAGTCTTTTTTTTTTTTTTTTCTTTTACAATATATTTATATGTTTGTAGTTAAAAGACTGATTTTTTCTCACTTGGACAATGAAATTGAGCATATATCGCATTCTTTTATCAATAATTGATTCCTTTGTTTTATAATGTGTCTTATTTTGATATTCTATTTTTTTTGTTTTAGTTTATTTGATAAATAATTGATTATGTGATATCTTAATGGGTTAAGTCTTATGTGAAAGTGAAACTAAAGTCTTAAAATGTATTATATATTCAGTTATAAGTAATACTTAGTGTCTTATATTTGGGGGGGGGGGGTGGGGGTTTGATTTTGGTGAGGGCATCCTGTCCCTGGGCGCCCGCCTAGGCAGCCAGGCACCCAAATCCGTTTTTTTTAACATTGTCTGCACCATCAATGGGTCAACTCATCACGGAATTAGCACTTCGATTTATCAAAAGCTACTGGATTATCACCATGCCTATTTCAATATGGAAATTGACATGCAAAGAATTTGAAATATATTCAAGGGAAAAATACAACAATCTAGAGTTCATGATAGCAGACCTGGCTTGTTAGCTGATCTGCGAGGAAAAAATCAGGAAGTATGACCTGTGCATGCAAAAGGAATTAATAAGTTATTTTAATAGTCAAAAAGATGTTTTTTAATTTCTCTGTTGCTATTTTTTCCTACATTGTGATTTATTGCTCACCTTATAGAAAGGAGCACAAATGCAATGAAATGCACATTGAAGTAGGAAGAAGCGACTTGAACGATAAATAATGTTGAAAGGGCATAATAATATAAGGAGAACCAGCTGCATCGAAAGACAAGATGTCAGAAATCCAACTTTCACATTATTTTCTGAAGTATTCCATTGCTGTCACATTCATTAAAGGACCATGCTAGAAGGAAGTAACTTAAAACCTAGCAATTTGGCATATAGCTTAACAACATCCATTCACTCAACATGTAGCATCCACATACTAAGAAAAAGCAGTTGCCTGAAAGAATCATACCGTTGTCAAACCAAGAGGGACCAGTTCTGTCAATGTTTCAAAGCTTTTTGTCTTGGGGTCCATCTCCATGTCCAAGTTGGAGATGACACTTGCTAGTGCAAGTACAGAAAGACCAGAACTAAGAAGCAGGACTTCTATATAGCCCAACTCTGTTCCTTGCTTAAATCCAAATATAAAAGGATAATTGACACGATAACGCTTCCAGAAGTAGATATTTGCAGCATACATCAACATGTGTAGAACAATGTACAGAAATAAGCTGCAAAGAGTTTTGATATCTTGTAAGTCAAGAGTAATACATGGTAAGATGATGAGAACCACAAGCAGGATGTCTATCACAGCTTTAAGTGTTTAAAAACTTGAACTTGGGGGCCAACTCATTTGCTGCCAAATCTGAGTCAGCTCCTAAGTCAAATAGTAAACTCAGAACAACACAGCAAGCTTTCCATAATTTCGTGCGAAAATTTCAAGAAAAATGAAGTATCAAGTATTGGAATCAAACCTAACTTGTCAACCAAGCATACCACAATGTTATCAGCCTAGAATTGACCATTTGTTGGTGAAATCAACAAAATTATGCAAACCAAAAAAACCTTGGGAACATCTGGAGTCTTCCATTGAACAACTTGCGCACTGGTGGAGTCAAGTTGGCGTGGCAAGTTTTTCCAACTTGGAAAGAAGTTTTTATTCACTAGTCAGCAACTGACACAAGGAAAACATGCAAGACAACCACAAAAACAAAAAAACTGCTTCTGCAAACCAACCAATTCAGCTAAAATTGACCATAGGGACACCGAAACTCATAAATGAGCTTACAGACTTTCGTTTTTTTTTTTTGCAGCGAGTAAATCATAATTTGCTTCCAATAGAGGTCCATCCGACTCAAGAATAACGAGCTAGCTTATTGTGAATAACATTGCAATCCAGGTTCTATAATATCCTCAAGATAGCAAATGCAGTTTTCTGGAGCACCAACAGATAAGATAACATTAAACAACAAACATGAACCCATCACCGTAAATCTTGAATCAATGCTATGCTTCACACATTGTTCAACTGAAATATTGCATATTGATCGTAATGACTAAATTTGATAAAATAGTTTGTGAATTTCCATCTTACATCATGGCAAACTAGATGGCCTGCTTTTAGTGCAAATCTGAGTGATCTTATTGTGTGGTAGTTTGGTCAAGGTTCTAGAAATTTTTGCTGTAGAATGGTGGAATAAAACAGTTTAATTTTGCCCCCAAAAAAAACGAAAAAGGGAGAAACCTTAATTACAAAGAACCACGCACTCTTACCAAAGGAATACAAGCGAAATCCAATACCCTTTATTATGAGTATTGCATTTTATTGTATTTATAAATAAATAGTCCAATCCCTTGAGCAGGCAAACTTCAAAAGTTACCTATAAAGGGGAAAGATGACAGCCATGTACTGAGTACTGCCCACTTCGTTAGGAAGCTGCCTAACTCGGATCAATATACCAATCGTTAATATGAGAGCCACAGAGCAACCAGCGAAGAGCCCTGAAAATTGCCAAAGAAGTGGTTAGATTCAAAGGTCAAAGTAAAATAAAAAAATTAGAACTGCTTGAAGTTGATAGGGGCCATTCCATATAAGGACGTGATCTTACAACATGAAGCTAAAAAAATTTCGTAGAATACTAAAATAAGAATTATGAACTCTGATTAGGTTATCAAAAAATATATATAAATACCAAAATTCTTCTCAAATACTCTTTTTATTATAAGTAAATGTGGATTTAAGACCTTCAACAAATGTTTACAGAAAAGAGTTCCATACCACTAGAGTATAAGGAATATCACATATAATGCTGAAGTTACGGACTGTTTATGTAAAATTTTTTATTGGTTCTTCATGTACTTGAATCTCTAAGAAGCCTCCAGGCAGACTAGTCAATCAAGCTTAAGAATCTCAATAATCTAACATGTTCTACATGAGAATAACTTCAAGGAACTTTGTTTCATTGATTTGAAATATAGAGGATGCAGGTAAACACAGAAGTATCAGAACCTACAATATATAGAATAATAAAATGCTTTAGTCACACAAGAGTGAAATATTATCCTCCAAAGCAACATGCTGCCATGCTTTTCTTGGAATAAAGGTACAAGTATTTTCTAATGTTTGAAGGAATCTTTAACTAAAACAATAAGAATTTCCATGTTAGGTCCGTATCATTACTGTATAGAAGGCTCAAGTCAAGCTTAATCAAGGAGACAAATGTTTGACAATGCATGAAACACCCCACAATCCATCCATAAAGGTATTTCACATGAAAAACCTCCGGTCATAGTTCCAGGGCTTACTCAGCACATATGCACAGGGTCATCCAATTCTCAAAGGACCCATATGAGTGGAGGAGAAAGTCATATAACACTGATTAAAACATGTGCTTCTGCAGGATCACATGGTACAAATTGGGAAGTCTGTCAAAGTCATACTGCATATACTGCCCTTGAAAGACAGAAAAATGGGCGGGTTGACCTCCCTAATGCTTTGCTGTGATACCCAGATGTAGGATCTGCCAAAGCTTGATTTAAAATAAAGATGAGACAAACCCAAGAGGAGTTTTGGCCATCCACAAAATCTAATAACATGAACAAGCTCATATTTGTCGCCAAATATGAATCTAAATCAAATTGGGTGACTCTATTACAGTAAATCAAAAACAATAATCATTCATTAACGTTTGGAGTGGGCGTGAAGCACAACTAAGACCAATGCATGACTACCTGTCAAAGGTTTTAGCAAGAAAATCTTCGTATTCATAAAAACATTAGTTAAAGTGCGAAATACGGAGAAAAGAAAATTAAATCAGTTGCATGTTAGTGTACTTTGTAATCGTTTTATTCTGGCCACTATTTTCAAAATTATGCACTCTATGTAGTCCTCAAGGTGTGTTCCTTCATAAAAGCATATTCATATTCTGAGAAAACTTAAACGTTCTATGGCATCTGTGGAATGTTAAAAGTACCATCCTAGTCTAGGCCAATCAGTTTTTTGCTATTTGAAACTGTCAGGATTGAAACATGCTGATGAAGGGGATATTAAATGCTCTTGTAATGGATTTCATTTTACATGGTTTTAGGATGAAAAAGAATTTGACATAATTTTTGTGAATGATTTGGGTGAGTAATTGCTTCATAGATCAAAATACTTACAGAAGTCAAGTAAGTACCAAGAAAAAGAAAAGTGGCATCCATGTAAAACTCCTTCATGCATCAAAAAAGGGCAAAACAGAGCTAGCTTACCCACGAAAAATGTTATTCTATGCTTTTGTCTTTTGGGTTTTGGTCGCAGAGCATTCATGCCTTTCACACGATTTGAATTAGCAAAGTGTTTGATGAAGGTCGCCTCTACCCTCTCCAGAAGTCTATTTACCTGTGAAAATAATGTGAACCAATTAGACAAGTAACCAAATGGCTACACAATTGCTGCTGAAAATTTCAGGCAATGTAACCACCGCATGAAAATATTAGTGAAAACATCAATGTAAATGTGAAGCAACTCCTGTCATTCATGCAACACAAATTAGAAATAAAAAATAAAACATCTATCCTTGTAATTAAAATTTTCAAATAAAGATAAAGACCAACCTCCTCAGAGCTACCAAGGTAAGACTTATCCACCATATCCAAGTAAGATCGGGAAGCATGCCTTCCAGATAGCTGTCATAAAGGGGAGAAAATCACTTTCTGCAGAAAATAATATGTACTTTAACCTGCAATTACTAAAGGATGAACGCTAAAGGCACATTAAAGTCATAACAATGATTCCTAACAAGTCATACTACTTTGAAGACCATTACTTTTGATTTGAATGACTGCAACAAGTTACATACACGAAATGAATGGAATTTCTAACCTAAACAGAATCTTGTGAGGAAATTCTATATCCATAATGCAGTCCCATCTGCCATGAACAACAAATGGAGTTTCTACGAAACTCTGGTATGAACCAGTGTTAGAAAGAGCGACTCGGGCCGGGTGTTCGGCCCAGGCCCAAGCCGAGTACCCTGCCAGAGTCTGAATTAATTCGCCCAAGTTGGACTGAGTAGTGTAGTAGCAAAAAACGTGTTTAAAAAATAAAAAGTACAAAAAATCCCCCCAAAAAAAAGGAAAATATGTTTAAAGTAAAATTAAATAAAACACATCTAAATGAGGTTAAAAAATTAGTGAAAATGAATTTTGAAAAAATCAATTTGCGACCAGGGGTATTTTAGAAATAATCCAAGAAGGAGGGAAAATGTAACAATAAGTATTCATGGCCAAAATAAATTCCTTAATTTTTGGATATTTTGTAAAAATATTTTAAGATCCCCAAGTTGAACACCCAACTCAGGGATACTCGAGCTCGAGTTACTCGGGCACGTCCAAACATTCTTGCCCGAACACTCGAACACTAGTTTGAACAACAAATGCAGTCCCATCCACCACAACTACGTGCTCCCTAAGTTAATAACGAGAAGGCAACCAAAGTGATCATGCCCATAGAAAGGACATCCAGATATGAAGATACACTCTAGCTAAGAAGTTCAGATGCTTTTACAGGTGAATGCCGAGGAAGTAGAAGGACAAGCAAATCCAACATATCACAGGTTTATAAAATGCTAAAGTGATACGATATTTTATGGTTCAATTAAGGAGATTAATGTGCAGAATTATGAAAAAAGGAAAAAGCATGCACGATGATTATTAAATTTTAACAAAAAGGCACAGCCAGGAAAAATACAAAAGCACCAAGGATAGTTTCGACCTTATCATATTTCTTCATGATCTTGGAGAAGGCAAGCAGATTCAGAGAGCTGTGACAGCCAATTGCAGAAATAAGATGGATGCATACACAGTTAAGAATCATTCAAAATCAGATTTAAAAGAAGGATATGCAAGAGAAGAGTAGCTGAAAAACCAACAGAGAAATCCAATGTGACAAGGACAAAAGCCAATGCATGTTCAAGTGAAAATGTCAGAGATATCTTCGGTTATCTGTCAAAAAATAAGGGTAGATTCCAAACATTACCAGTAACTTTTTAGAACTCGGAGTTTCCTATGGAATTCAATAAAAGCATTTTTCAATCGCTCTTCTGTTTTCCTCAGCTCATTCTTATTTAATTGCAAATCTCTAATGTTATGGTCCATCAATAAGCTCTGTATAGTAGAGCGTGGAGTTTCAGGGGTGATATTGATCTTCACATGCTTAAGCAAATCCAGAGGAGCTGGTCCTGAAGCCAAGCCATTCAACTTTTCTGGAGGAGCTTTTCTGTTGCTAACATTAGGTCCAGCTGAGTTAGCATTAGGGTCGTCGCTGATATCACTACTCATTTCAACTTCGTTTATTACCTCCAAATGAAGTTGGCCTGCACATTTTGTAAAGGCAGTTATTGTCAGTATGTGTGTATATATATATATTGTGAGTCTAGAACGAAATGATATTTGAAAATCAGTTTGTCGCAATTGAATGCACTTAGAATTGTATAAGAATCATCATCATAGGTTCAGGATTTATGAAAGAAACAAATTGGACCTTTGATGGAAAACGGGTAGAGCATTACAACCATAACATTCTATCTCTGCACTAAGAATGCACCAAATAAAGATATGGGGAATTCTTGCAAATTAATCCTATTTTCAAAAGCGATCATGGTAAAATTATTTCAAAATCCAAAAAATAGTTGGGCACCCATGAGTGCAGTTCAGTTTAAGCAGCCAAACCAAAAATAAAGGGCCATCCATTAATACCACAATGCACAATATACAATTCAGGAACAAACTACGGTCTTTCTCTAGTACTTAAAGGGCAAAAAGGCCACCTATCAAGCTGCCTGGGCTAACAATCACTGACAGCTGGTCCATCATACTTTCTGCCAAAATTGTTACCTAGAATGAGATCTGAAAGACTGAATAATGATGAAATTTTCTTTTGCTACTCAATAGATGCCTACCAAAACTAGGCTTAACAGTGAAACTGCCATATGAAATAGAATCTCTTGAGAGAAAATATAAACAAAAAAAAAAAATCCAAGTCAGTAGTGGATTGATAAAAAGTTTGCTAATGAAACACAAACATAGTGTTGATTATTCCCAATGCAAACTTTAATAATCCAAAGTAAAATGGCCAACATGGAGGAGTACACTTCAAGAAGCACATTGGGAGCTAAAATGGGTCCTACCCATAAAGGAGCAGAATCTAATCTCAACTTATTGGGAGCCAAAAATGGTTATAACCCACAAGGCCAACAGCTGTGGATTTGAATTAGAACAGGTTTCATAGAAACAGGGTCCTTGTTTCAACCAAAACCAGAAGGTGATATTGGAAAACGTTCCATAACAACAAGATGAGGCATTTGCAGAAAATGTGGATGTTGATTCTGAAAGTTTTCAACTCATGGAAGAAAAAAAATCTCAATTTTGGTCATAATGGAATTGAAGAAGACTCCGATAATTTGACACAATGAAAATATTACCTGACTTTCTGATATTCGCTGGAGTGGGAGTTCCCAGTGGAGCACTAGCTGGAGGTGGTGGTGGTCTGGATGCAGCATCAGCAGGAGGTGGTGGCGTCCATCCATTGAGAAAGTCAGGCTTGTCGACGATGATCCTCAAAGCAATCAGCGCTTCCATCTGTTTATCTAGGGAGTGCGCTTCATTGACCATCTCTTCGACCTTGGGCTTGTAGAAATGATTGACCTTGTTGAATTCCTCATCCAACCTTCTAAAGAAAACCATTTCATATTCACCACCTTCATCAAATGACCTGAGGAACATTGTTTCATGTCCTTCCACCCCATCCTGCCGTTGACTGTTGACCTAAACAGAAGGAAGCAAATGGAATCAGGCAAAACCAAAGGTGAAGATTTGAATGAAGTGTACTACACTCTCTCTGATAGCGAATTTCCACGTAGTATTCTATGTAAAGGGATTCAGAATTTTGATTGAGATGCATACCAGTATAACCTGCTCTTCTTTGTTTTGGTGGTGGCGGTTGCTGTAGCGTCTGGTGAGTCCACTGAAGGCTCTATACATTGTCATCCTCCTATTCACAGCTCCACCTGAAGATGGTGCTGGATTCTTCCTCCTCTCTTTGAAATGAGTGATGTCCTTCAAAACCGTCTTCAAATAATCATAGTCCATATACGCTTCCTGCCATTCTGGGACCATCTGTGCCTTGAATTCTTTACCAAACTTCATATTGACCCCTGCTTGAGGTGCTTCTCCAAACTGTTTTTTCACTAAGAGCGCCCTCAACGGCAGAAGTATGTCAAGAAAACAATTTCAGGATGCGATTATTGCAATGGATGTAGAGGGAGAAAAAGGGCATCCAAAGCAAAAAAAAGAAAAAAAACGTAGTGGATGCGGTCGGCCTTGGCAAGAGAAGGGTAGTGATTATGATTTATCTGTGGATGCAATTGAACTCTGCCTATTGAGAAGCAGTGGAAATGAAGGGTGAAGAGAGAAAGAGGGGGTCCTGGTTCAGTTTAAATAGTTGGGAGAAGGAGACGGATTTAGAAAAAAGGGATGGCGCAGGAATATAAACATAACAGAGACGCGCATTTGGGTGAAGAAAAGGTGTTAAGGGCAAGCAGGCGTGAAGGACATTACAAAGAGAAACAGAGAAAAGTGGAAGAAGAAGAAGAAGAAAGTTGTAAGGGGGAAGCACGGGGGCAGGAAATTACAGAGAGAGAGGCGACATTGAACAAAGAAAAATCAAAGAGGAAGAAGAAGGTGTGCGATGAAGAATAAGCAAAAGAGAGAGAGAGAGAGAGAGAGAGGCGACATCGAACAAAGAAAAATGGAAGAGGAAGAAGAAGGAGTCTGCTGAAGAATAAGCAACGATGAGAGACGGCGCTCGCCAATGGGTGGGTGGGTGGGGGGGAAGAGAGAGTAAAAGGAAAGGGAAGGGACAGGCCGGGCCGACGAGCTTTCGGGGAAGGACCGAGGGTCCGTCATCTCTGTTTCTTCAAATGAATTTGGTCACTGAGTAGAGTAGATGGGTCCCGCGTTCCTCTTTGACGTTAAATGTGAGACACAGAGTAGGGTAGGGGTTGGGGTAGGGGCGGGACCGCGTACCCTCTTCGAAGATATGGGGTTATATCTGTGTTGTGGCCATGTCAGCTGCCTGCCCCCGTAAAACAGCTATATTACCTATTCATCCATCTTCATTTTTATTTTTTATTTTTTTTTTACCCCGCGCTTTTTTTAAAGAGCAAAAATGCTCACTACAAGTTTATTACGAAAAATATCTATTTATTTTCTATTTTTAACTTTCTGACACCCAATAATTGGCTTCTTTTATCATAAATTTTGACCCAAACAAAAGCTAACTATCTAAATTTTATCTTTTCCTACAACTTCATCCCTTTCTCTCTCTCTTTCTTTCAAAACTCCATTTCTCTTTTTAAAACTCCAACTCTTTCTCTCTCAAACATCATCATCTCTCCCTCAAAACTCCATCTTTATCTCTAACATCAAGTCTTTCCTTGCATCTCTTTGGTTTTCTACGCTTTCTTGGCCCTGAACTCACCATCTAAAAGAACATTATTGCTTTGCTTTTCAGTCTGGCTGATCTATATGGCAGGCAGTCTGGCACATTGTGGTCTAGCACATGTGGTCCGGTATATCTATATGGCGGTATGGCAGATTCAAAAGGTGGTCCGATAGAAAGTGGTTCTGGATTGGGAAGGGGTTCGGCAGATAATGAAAAGCAACTCGACATCCCATGTAGCTTTTAGTACTGTGCGTAATCACACGTGAACATCCCGCCAAAAATTAATTTTTTATATACAAAAAAAGGTATTTTCATAAAAAAAAAAAGAAAAAGTCTTTTTTTTACTTGAGAGTATTTGCGAAAAAAATATATTTTCGTATCAAAAATGAGAAAAAAATTTGATTAGAGGTAAGTTCTATCCCCGAGAAAGACTAAAGAGTAACGAACCAACCACATTACCATAATAGTTAATGTTGCAATAAAGCTACCCCAACCTAATAGCCTAAAGATAATACGTTAGTAGAATTATAATCATTGTTATCATCAGTAGTAGGAGACATTTATTTTAATTATTTGGGGTAGGTTGCAAGAATTATGGTGTTTCGAATTCTACTTTGACAAGGGTCTTCCTCTTCAGATAAGTTTTTATATATTTTTTTTCATTATTTTTATTCATGTTTTTTTAGATTTTTTTATTTTTTTTAGAATTTTTTATTTGAACCAAATACTAACATAAATTGTAATAATATATATTTTTTATATATTTCAAACAAAAAAAAAAACAAACCATAACAATAATAATTCATGGAGTTTCAAGTTGACACTCAATAATAATAATAAACTAATAGTCGAAGACTTATTCGTATGCATAGCAAAAGTCAATAATTTTTTTACTTACGTACGTACGTACGGACGCCTCGTGCGTTGAAAGTCGAACCTAAGAATGCAAACAACTATTCGGTCTTTTTCGACGTGTAATTTTTCTACTATTAAATTTGGGTGAGGAGAGTTTTAGATAATAAATAAATGAAAGTGGGTCAAAGAAATCGTGTTTTTTTTATTTATAATGCGTGAGTGGCTACAAGACATGTTACCGAAACCTGATGACTCTTTCAACATTCATTCTACTCCAATTTTTTTTATGATGAAATGTTTGGGGGTTACGTGCGTATGCAGAAGAAAGTTTGAGGTTCTACCCATTCGTTCAACTTGTCGTCTTCCGATCAATTGACAACTTCTATCATTAATTGACCTTTATTTATGAAGCCCCACTGAGAGACTGTATCGAACACTGGTCCAATGCGTGTTGGAGGTGTTAAAAGCTCCCCATTCCCCAAGTATTTTATGACCGAGGCAGGCAACGGGTCCGGTCCAAAATTTGGACCCATACCCGGACCTGAGGTCGAGTCCACGCGTCGGGTACCTAATCCGGTCCGGTCCATTGCCACACCTGTTGATGACTAGATAACAAAAGTTATGTTGATTGTGGGATCTGAAACTAAAAAGTATTGTTGAGAGGCAAAATTTTGCCACTGGCACTTTGATCCATGTCGTCATCATCATCATAACATTTTTTCAATTATTTGGGGTCGGCTATATAAATCCTGGTTCATCATTCTGTTTTATCAAGGGTCATACCAGATCATAAGTTTTTATATTTTTTTCTCACTACTTCCAATCACATCCTTTTGAATATACTTTTACCTTTTTTGAGCCTTCTACTATAACCAACTTGCACTTTCTAACAGGTGTTGTACCGGGTCTGCACCATAGATGCCCAACCCACTTAAGTCTACATTCTCTCATCTTATTGGCTATTAGAATCATACCTAAAGTCTTTCTTTTAATTCTATCTCTTTTTGTCTTGTCACTCATCCATTTCAATGTTCTCATCTCATCTATACTCATCATATGGGTATATTGTTTCTTGATTGCCCAACATTCTATCCTATAAAACAAAGATAGTTTCATAGTTGTCCTATAAAATTGCCTCTTCAATTTTATTGTTATGCAGCAATCATATAAAACTCTAATTGCACATCTCCACTTCTCCAATCCCATTCTAATTCTATGTGCGGCATCTCCCTGAATCTTTTCATTTTCCTAGATTATCGACTTAGATGTCAAAAGTGTGCTATTTATGGTATTTTTTTGACCCGTCAATCTTAACTACCTCCTCGTATCTACTATTCTTATTACTAAATGTGTATTCCATATATTGTGTCTTAATCCGATTAATTTTAAAACCTATAGATTCTAGAACACAATCTAAAGTTCTACCTTCGTGTTGATGTTGCTTCGAGTCTCATTGATCAAATTATGTCTTCCGCAAATAACATACACCACAATACCACTTCGCTTGATGTCTATGTTGAAAAATGATTTGTAATGTCAAAACAAGTGTCATTTTCAAAATAAAAAATTGTAATTATAATTATAATTGAATTTTAAATTTTCTTGCAACATACTCGTATCTCATCTTAGTTTTTTAAATTTAACAATTTCTAAAAAATTATATAATTTATATATATTTGAATGCTTATTAAATTTAGTTTCTAAAAAGCAAATTAAATTTAGTTTCTAAAAAGCAAATTAAGCTGTGTTTTTCTCTCACAACCAACTAGAGGTATAACACTACCACTCTACTAAATGTGACAATTATATTCCATCACTCCACCAAATATTACAATGCGAATAATTATTGCTAAATCACACGTGTGCAAAGTAAATATTATTTTGAATAATTTTAAAAATACATATAAATAAATTTTAATTTTTCTTGCAATAAAATTACTCATTTTAAATTTTATGCTTTTATTTTATTTTTTATAATTTACCACAAATAAAAAAAACTCTTATAGACATGTCGAGTCATATTGACATTTTAACTTAACATACTAGACAAATTAGACACATATTAGAGAATTTTTTAACGAGACTAATCCCATCACTAGTTTGATGATCGGTCAGATCTTGATAATAGTGCTCCTTGCAATAGATTTGGATAATATTGAATTAAATTGGAAATTTGGCTGATGGCCGCTAATAATTTTAGAAAGGGTTATGTCAAAGTGCTCACGTAATAAAGCATTTTACAACTGTACTTAACCCATTTTGAACACTTATATAGCATTGTGTTGTAATACAATATTTTTACTCATATACCATTGTTTTGTAAAACAATATTTTCACTTACATAACTTATATACCCTTGCTTTGTAATACAATATTATTTTTTTAGTAAAAAATATTTTTGGTCCTTAGGAGGGATGTGTGCGACATTATCTAGAAGGGGCGCATGTAATATTAAATACCATTAGTGTGCTCCATGCGAGTGATGTCACACCTTTCCTAATGACCAAAAAAAATTCCCTTACTAGAAAGATATTGTATTACAAAACGAAAGTACATAAAAGTACATAAGTATCTAAAATTTTGTTGCAAGGGAATAGCTACTTTATACGCCCACCATGTCTGTGTTTTTGTATTTTGGACAATATATTACATGGAAGCCATCATAAGAGGTGCACAACATTTCTGCCCAATGAGATGTCTGAGCATGAGCATACAAATCCCGATTTAATCAAATTGTTTATCAATAACACAATTAAATCCTTTCTGACTCACTAATTTGCATGGGACATGATTGTGATAGGGAAAGTATAGTCTAATCCAGTGGTCAATCAAAACCACAGTCATGACCACCATTGAAATGATCGATGCTGATGGAGGGAGTGGAGCCACCCGAACACACGGACATGGCCCCTATAGTGGCACTCTTTCCATATCTGTTCGTCATTCCAATAGATAGTGATGACCCAGTGGACCAGTCCTCTGGATTACAGTCTACTTTCTGTTACCTGCAACCAATTGACTAATATATCAAATACAGATGCAGATACTGCCTAACTGTCATCCTTGTCATCCACACCTTCATCGTCGTATTGGAAAGGAAGTGGCACAGACTTGAATGCACGATACTTGCCAACATTGTTCAAGTGCTCGTTCTCCAACCTGAGAAATTTAGCTGGCAAACTCTAAATTATGAACTGAAACATAACCATGTACAATGTAATGGGTAAATAAGTATTCCTTGGAAACTGTAAACTTTGGAATGAATGCACACTCAAACTTTCACAGTAAAGATTCATTTGGTTCTACCCATAGCCTAGTGGTGTGGAGCTCTATGCATAAACCCCTAGGCTGCATGTTCAATTCCCACATTAACCATCTAAAAACAACACATATAAGTGATACTACTCCAGCATGTGTAAGGAGGAAAACATACAAGGAGACCCCTGTTTCTTTTGTTTGGGATTCTGCTTTGGATGGATAGCCTGAAGTAAAATGATACATACTTGATGGGAATGACCATCTAGCACAAGAAGAGCAGATCAATTGTTATCAGATTTACATTGGAGTGTTCTTCATTATGTCTGGAAAAGGACGCGCTTCAGTTCTTCAGCAGATACAAGGAAGGTCTTCAGGTGTATTCTTCAAAAATTAAAAAATGGAAATAATATGCATAAGTAGGAACTTTATAGGATTTATCGGCATAAAATGTATGTTGTATAACTTTTTTAATGTAACATAGGTATTTTTCTGATAAGATATATATTTTAAGTGTACATCTTACAAATTTTTCAATATATTGAAGGTATTACTGCAAGTGTAGTCATATAATCAATTTAACCTGGGAGTGATTTACTTCGCTTTGGTTTGGGGGCTGAAGCGAGAGACTCCAGCGCTTCAGCCAAAGCATAGCAAATATGATAGCATTGGAGCAGATCCTACAATTCAATACAAACAAGATGGACTCCATTGAAGCAATGGCAGAAGAGCAACAACTGCCAATGGGATTAGAAACCTACACTTCAGACTTGCCTATGGAAGAATAAAATGATCCCTGAGGATATGAGAACCTGAATCTCTAGAAGAATATATTTCTCCTCAGAAAAAAGAGCCTCACTTCCCTCTCTGGCCACCCCTTGTGTATGTGTATGTGCGAGGGTGCAGACATTTATGCATGCATCATAACTTGATTTTCACTCTCAACTGATGACATGCAAAATGGCAAGTCATAACAAACAACCTGAAGAAATTCCAGAGGCCTCGCCGAAGGATCTCCAAATAAGCAACAATTGCTACCAATGCTTTTCCATGGATGCGTGGTATCTTAAAATCCAATACTGACTGTAACCAAGCAAACCTGAGAATAATATTCAAAGCCTGCAATTTTAAAAATCAACACCTTCAATAACGTATTAAATATGATACTAACGCGCCTTGAGTCACTAAAAGAACACAGAATTTGAAGAGTGAAAGCGGATAAAAGAACTGTATTCCTCCCCACCATGGCTCCAAAGTATATGCTCTTATGAGGGATGAGGAGCCTGTCTCGTAACCAACGGTTACGCGAATGGCGCTGGAGGAGTCCCCAATCTATGACGATGTCCCAATATGTACTGATAATAGTAGCAATGGCAGATGATAATTGAGCCATAACCATCCAGCTCATTTGCTTCTGTAAAGTGAATGCAGTTCTTGTCACAACAGCAATAATTGTGGAGAAGTACTTGAGTGCATTATACCCTTGCATAGAATCTTTCTCTTCATACAACCTTCGTAGGCACTGCAAGACCACCAATACTAACATGACTCAACCAACATGGAGAAGCGCGAAAAGATGATAAAAATACAACACCGCTGCAAGCCACAGAAACAACAGTTCCCAGACTTTCATTAAGGTCAATAAATATGCATCAGTATAGTCAGATGCAACATATCAAAACAGCTCCCGAAACATCCTGCATAAATTGTGCAGGTGCTCCAAAAACATGGAATTTTAACACGTCCAAAGGCACCATAAATTCTCTCTAATGGTAGAAATAATGAGCAATCGATGGATAGCCACCACCGGTAGTTAAAATTGTGTTTATCATGACTTAGGAATAAACATTTCACTGATAATCACAGGTATCCACCAACAGCTAGATATACTGGACATGAAACTGTGATGGCAGACCCCTGATCTACCACTGATATATTGGCACCTACTCTTCATTATATCTACCATTTGAGAAAATTTATGGTGCCTGGACTTGAAACTGTGATCGAATACCCCTGATCTACCGCTAATATCTTGGCACCTCCTGTTTACATTTCATTCTACAAGATGGTACTGTCCAACTAATTGCCCACTCCTTAAGCTTCTGTTTTTCAACCACAAGTGTTTTGACAAACTTGAAGCATTTGTAAATGATAAAAGAACGAGATAAATAGCCTGTTTGTAATTTTAGTTGCAAATATAACAATAAAGAATGGATTTTTTTTTATTGTTTTATTCACATATAATTCTGGAGGCTGAAAAGAATTACCTGAACAAAACGGCCCCAATATGGAATCACTCCTAAAATGAAGAAAAAGGAAGTATAAACTTCACTTGAGCTGCAGCTATTTTTTCTGTGTCTAAAATCACCCGAGCCATCATAATAACAGATGTAATATTCAAGTGTCCGAATGGCCTGCACCTAAAACATCTTGCAAACAAATCACTGCGGCTCAGAGTGATTGTCCATGACAATTATTTACTATATGACCAAGATCAGTCTCAATATAATTTTATGCTACGAGAAACATTTTTCTCTTTTATGAAAAACATGTTATGAATTAGGGTATGGCCCTTGCTAGAACACAATAGAGGAACATGAATCTATAAGGCCTAGGCTTTATGAAAACAAAGTAAAGCCTCACCCCAAATCCTCGTCCTAAAAGCGCTTTAGGCATCGAAAATCCTAATGATTTCCCTAAAATCAATTTCTAATACCGACAATAAAATTTGAAGCTCAAAAAATAGTACAAATCTTGCGAATCCATGAACACTTATTTTTAGGGCAAAATGGATAGTCTAGATAATCTGTTACGATATACACTATCTTTAGGGTTTGAAATCTTAATTTTTTCACAATCATAATGGTCAAGGCCTAGATGATCGATTTGAAGGTTTTTCGATGCTAGAAGGTTTTTCGATGCTAGAACTGTAATTTTTTATACGATTTCAGATAAGACTTTAGTTATTTTGATAGGGCTGCAACCCTATTAAAAACATTTTCATATATATATATATATATATATATGGAAAAAGTTTATATAAGGTTGCGACCTTGAAATGTGGAATTAAAGATGCACCTAAAAAATCCATCAGAAAAGGTTGTTTTAATGTTGAAAAACCCTGTAATTGATCATCTTAACATTGAGATGTATGAATATGAAAAAAGAAGAAGAAGATTTTGAGTCCCAGAAATAGTGCATCTTGTAATACATTATCTAAGACTGTGCATTTTGACGATTTTCATATGTTTATCGATCTACTTGAACTTAACTATTTTTGGAGTTTAAAATGTTATAGTTAGATATGAAAATAGATTTTCAGATAATCTTAAGAATATTTTACACCAAAATTACATGTTATGATA
>NW_006494904.1:8957730-9002666 GCF_000471905.2 Amborella trichopoda
ATATAAGACAAAGAAAAAGATAGAAACGCAAAGAGTGGGAGCTGTTGTTCCTATTAGAACGCAGAATCAAAGTATTAAGACAAGTATTCACATTTGAGCAGGACAAGCATGTGGTCTGGTACAATTGGGTGTGTAAGTATTTGAAGAACAACGTTGATACTACAGCGTTTTTAAGCCATGTTTGGGTGAAGTAATTATTTTGCATTCATGGATGAGACTTGTCTATACTGAGTAACTGATGGAAAGGCAAGATAATGAAGAACATTTTAAAACAGTCATAGTGAACCATGGTAAACCTGGCTTGTTAGCTGATCCATCAAGAAAAAATCAACAAGAGAAACCTGTAAAAAGATGGTCAAAAAATAATTATTAATACTTCCTTACTAAGACCATGTTTTGTTTTCATGAGATTTTATCATGTACCTTGTACAAGGGAGCTGAGATACAGCGCCATACAGATCGCAGGAGGAAGAAACGACTTGAACGGAAAACAATGTTGAGAGGACAACTTAACAGGAGAAGGATAAACTGCAAAAGAAAAGGACACAAGCTGAGACAGTCCTTTCTATTGAAATTTTTTTGCCATGATATGATGCCATCTTTTGAAGAAGAATGTGGAACTCATGATTTTCAGGCAGTCATGAACTTAAGCATGATACCTGAATTTCTTCTATTTGCTGATATGTGTAATAAGAAAAATTATGTAAACGAGAAGAAACTTACTATAAATAGTCCTAGAGGGATTAGTTCCGTTAGAGCTTGATAGTCTTTTGTTTCTGGGTTCATCTTCATGTACAAGTTTGATACGACACTTGCTAGTGAAAGTACTGTGAGACCGTTGCTTAGAAGCAAGACTTCCCTATAACCCAACTCACTTCCTTGCTTGAAGCCAAAAATGAAAGGATAATTGACACGAAAACACCTCCAGAAGTATAAGTTTGCCGCATACATTAGCATGTGTAGGATAATGAAGCCAAACATGCTGCCAATGAAGCTTTACTCAAAACAAAAAACAATAGGAATAAAATACAGAAAGGACTTATCACTTTGACAAACACAGGAAACTATAACATCATAATGCAATGAAGACCATGCCATCCCAAATTAGACCATTTTGTTAGAAACATCATTGGCAATTAAAAAATAAAGTTAGTAGATAAGTCTGGCTGCTAAAGATAACTTCCTTCAGAAACTAGAAACTGCGGTACACTCATGGCAGTGGTGGTTATTTTGTTAGACAAAGCACTAAGGACCATGATATGTACAATCATGTATAATCAGCACATCCCCTCAGACCAACACTATTTTAAACACAAAGTTTGTCATGAAGGAAATGGCACATGGTTTGTCATCCCCTAAAAGAAGTGTACATCAAGTTATACTCGAAATTACATACAAATAGAGATGTATACCACAGAGAACTTGCATTTGTGTGTGGTCATTTGTGTGATGTCTTTAATAGATTTGTCCTATTCCAAGGAGAAAACATCTGAAATGAAAATTACACTTGGAATAGGACAAATCTATTAAAGACATCACACTCTTTTGATAATCAATATACTATGACTTTTCAAAAGATCTTAAAATGATATATTTTTTTGAATCTCATGAAGGCATTACCTATAAAGAGGAAAGATATTTTCCATATACTGAGCACCACCATGGTTGTTAAGAATCTTCCTTGCATGGATTAGTATGCTAAGAGCCATCAAGAGGGCTAGTACGCAACCAGTGAAGAATCCTGTAAAAATTAAGTCCAAGTTATAAGGGCCTTCATATCCTCGTTAAACATAACCATAAGAAAAGTTTGGAACTTCCATTCGCATGAATGGTCAGAAGATGAGAGGAGGACAGCATAAACAAAGCTATACTTATAGAGTTCCAAAAGACATTTTAAAATAGTTTAAAGAAGCCAGGAGATGACCATCTCATCCAAACACTCATGAAGCGTCAGTTAAAATGTCTAAAGAAACCAGGAGATGACCATCTCATCCAAACACTCATGAAGCTTCACATACTTCAAGTGAACCCAGCTTCAAGAAACTCTACAAATATTCAATGGAAACAAACCTATTGATGGAGCCAAAATTTCAGCAAGAAGGGCATGCAAGATGCAGGTTGCGTAATAGTGTCAAACCCATGGCTACAATTGCACATGTAGCTACAGCCCATCACAAGTGAGAAATCTTGTAAGATATAACCAACACGTAATAGCATCACTTATACAATTGATTTTGCATCTCCATGCCAAACTCCTATGCATTTCATATGTTCAGGTAAATAATAATGATAAGAACAACATGAATCATATCCATCATTATTATCTGATTAGGAATGATGTTGCGCACTGTGAATAATACTTTAAAAATGCATATTACACCACAATCTCCTAATTCTAAGTTATGTATAAGCATCCCAAGGCTTCATAAAGGAGCAATATGGAATCAATAGTCATGGCAGTTTATCAAACTCCTCCGTAACAAATGACTAAGGATTCCATCATGCACATGTGGGGCATGACTATGGGTTGTTAAACGGTAAAGGGGGCCTGCAAGCAATGGTTTTCCCAGATAAATGTTGCACCAATGTCACACATTCTAACTGAAGGTGGCAATGTAGAAACTTCAAAATATAATTCGAGCACAAGTTAGAGGCATCTCACCTAAGGAAAAGGTTATTTTATAATTTTCTTTCTTGGCTTGTAGTCTTAAGGCCCTCATCCCTTTTGCACGATTTGAATTTGCAAAGTGCTTGATGAAGGTAGCCTCGACCCTTTCCAAAAGTCTGATAACCTGGAAGAAGTGGAGGTGAATTAGTCCACAGACCATGGTCAAGTTTAAGTACAAAGATAATTTGTGGGAGAACCACTAATGAAAGAAAATTACGATAAAAAAAAACAAAATAGAAACATAAGATACAAGTTCACTAGAAAATTTCAGTGACATCTCCAAGAGTAAATGTAAATTTGCATTATCTTTGTATCTCTCAAAATCTGAAAACAAACCTCCTCAAAACTGCCAAGGTAAGACCTATCCACCATCACCAAGTAAGACCGTGACACATGCCTTTCTGCTATCTGTAGTGAAACAAAATCATATAGTTTAGTTGCAGTGTTTTAAGATTCCATACAATTTGCATTACCAAAGCATGAATTCCCTGTCCAAAAAGATCAGTCAGAGTTTCCAAGAACAATAGGACATATTAATTACTTAATAAAATTCATTTCATAGAGAAGCTAACTTAGCCGACCCCAAGTAGTTGGGATGAGGCTGTGATGGTGATGAGAGAAGCTAACTCTTTCATTCAGCCAAAGGTTAGAACAAGAAATCATTGCGGAAAATCATCCATCAAATGTATTATTCTTTATTTCTACAGATTTGCTGCTTAGCAATGCATAGCGTATCTTTTTTTTCTGATTTTTTTCTAATTTTGGGTTTTTTTTTTTTGGGGGGGGGGGGGGGGGGGGTGTGGGTGGGTGGGGTTTCTACAGATACTTGTGTCTGTAAGGCTCTGGGTAAGTGACTATCATTTTCCTTTGTTTAGATATTAACTCCTTTTCTAAATGAGTCATGCATAGAGTTAATAAAACTTATGTCTTATGTTGATTAGATAGATCTTAGGATCCAAAATCAGAAATCAGAAAAGTTTTAGGGATTTGATTGACCTTGTCATACTTCTTCATGATCTTGGAGAATGCCAAAAGATTCAAGGCACTGTTGCAGCCATTGCCAGAGATTAGAACATTAAATTAAAGTATCGAAATTTAATAAAATTCTAATAGTAATGCAAAAGCAAACACATACTCTTATGAATTTATTCACAAGCCAACAAAAATGGAAGAAAGGTATAAAAAAAAGAGAATAGATCTGCTCAATTATTTTATAAACAAAAGATAAAAAATGCAGATATACTAAAACCTTTAGGAAGAGGGTAAATATTTACCGGTAATTTTTCAAAATGAGGAGTTTCAAATGAAATTCTATAAATGCCCTTCGTAGTAATTTTTCCGTTTTCTTCAGGCCTTGCCGGGTTAAATGTAGGTCTTTGTTTTTGGGGTCCATCAGAAAGGCCTTTATCGTGGAGTGTGGAGTTTCAGGGGTGATATTGATCTCCACTTTCTTAAAATTTTCAATGGGTACCTTTTCAATGACTAGTCCATTCCACTTTTCTGACAGAGCTCTTCTGTTATATTTCTTTGGTCGAACCAAGATTGAATCAGGGTTCTGAGTTATCTCACCACTCTTAGCATCTTCAATTGTTACATCCATGTGGTAATTCCCTATACAGCAGGAAGAAGACTCTCATTTGATAGAAAGAGATATAATAATACGCTGTTCTAAAATCAAAACACATTAGACAATCCTTCAAATGTCTAATAGACATGATGGTAAGATAGAAATGAAAAAGAACCAATGGTGCCCATTGTTGAAGAATAGTAAACAAACCAATGGAGCCCATTGTAGAAGAACAGTAAAGATTCTGATCATTTCTAAACCATGCATAAGCATCACCTTTTCAGTACAAGGGTTGTGGACAATCCAATTTAACTGAACATAGACAAGGATCTTCTGGTTAATCCATCCTACGTCAGGATTATCATGACAAAATCAATTTAAGATCCAACGAATTGGAATAAATAATTATCAACTCAATCTACAGAACTAGACCCACGTCAATCTCAAAAGGAAAAAACTTTATCAACAGTAGAGGATTGTAGGTGGATGTTGAAGAGTGTCTGCGTGTGTGTAATGCTAACTAGACTGTTCAACAAAAAAAGTGGCAAGCGATTATGCGATTGATCTCTACAGCATGCAATTTGAAAAAAAACAGAAGTACCAGTATGGTTAGGACTTCAGAGCTCAAAGTAAAATCGGTTAAGAATACAATTCAGAAACATTACCATATAATAATGAGCATTCAATGAAACAGAACAAAGTACTAATCATGTCAAGCTATGCATATTATCTTTCTTAAATACCAAGAAATTGGAAATAAAAAGGAAGATACCCAAAGAAATAACCAAAGTTGCCAGGAAAATGGTTACTGGAGTTTCTTTACGAGAAATAACGTGGAGTCTTGGACTAATGAAGTCTCTAACGATTTTCATAACCTATCCAATTATAAACTAGCAATGACAAGCAGAAGATAACGCATGTTATCATGGTTTAAATACCAATGAATGGACATAAGTTGAACATTACGAGAGGAGAAAACCAAGTTCAACAGCAAAATGGTTACTAGATTTTTGAGCAAGAGATGACTTGGACTAGTAACATATAATCAATTTCATAACCTATCCAGTAATTTTTAAAAAGAACAAGCAATTGGTAGTAGTAACAAAATTTCTAGTCAGTAGAATATTGATAGACAAGGATCTTCGTTTTTTAATGTTGATGGAAACAGTGGAAGATGAAACTTGCAAGAATCACCTGAGTTGCTAACATCACCCAATGCATCCTTGGATGATGCAAACTTGGTAGAAAAATAATCTGAGTTGTTTGGCCTTTTATCTGATCCATAAGAAGGCTTCTCAACAATAATTCTCATGGAAATCAGGGTTTCCATCTGCTTATCCAGTGAAGCTGCTTCACTCATCATCTCTTCTACCTTTGTCTTGTAAAATAGATTAACCTTGTTGAACTCTAGATCCAGCCTCTTGAAAAAAACCTTCTCATATTCTGCCCCTTCATCAGATGACATGAGAAGTTCCGTTTCGTACTCCTCCATTCCATCTTGTTGCACATGATTCACCTAATAAAGTTATAACATACAAGACGAAGCCAATTAGTGATATGCAGCATGGTGTCATCTCCTATGAAAGTTTCCAATGCAACAAAAGATGTTCAAGTGAGGACAATCCTTCATACTCCTACAACTATTAGGAACTAGAGATGCCAGTGCAAGGTATACCCAAGAGAAATATAAGAAAGGTTTCCAACTCCACAAAAGGTTGAGCAACATCCCCTACCTATCATAAGAACAAATTCATTCTAGAATGAGAAAAGATGAAGCCCCCAAGATTCTCTTTTTCATATAAGCAAAATGATTTTCCACGAATAATGACAAAAATCAAATGTTCATGATGGAGAAAAGCTACAAAGTCCTACTATTTTTTGATGATGCAAGAGCAAAGGTACTGGGCATGAAGAAAAAAGTTGTAGATTGAAGTTCATTCAGGGTGATGTTGGTACATCAAAAGGTGTTGATGAAGGAAGGAATGGAGAAAGCAACGAGTATATCCTTGTATATTCTCATAATGAAGCTAAAGAAGTAAACCATAGCACAAAAAATAAAGGAGCTCTCATGCTAATCTCGACCCTGAAAGAACCAAACTATGATGCTTTAGCAAATAGGGATTCAAAGATAAATTGGATTATTGATATCAGTTACTCTCATTTCTTAAGGTGGCTAAGTCAAAACTTTTCAAGCTTTCAAGAAAATGGTGGGAATTACACAATCATAACAACCTGAATACCACAAAAACAGTGGAAAAGAAAGTGCCAAAGTGAAAGGCCATTCCATGATAAAGAAGACCAGAAAACACATGCCTGCTACAAATTCAAACTATTGCTTAGTTTCTCCCCTTTTAGATTTCAATAAATATACTCCATTCACACCAAATGATGTTACTGTTTTAGAAAGCATTAGAAGCTATTGTAATTTGAGGAGGGAAAAGGATTGAATACCCATCTACTTTACTAAAAAATGACAAATGTGGATAAGACACTAATAAGCATGTGTTCTCACACTAGATCTCCTTTTTTTTGGAATGTTAAACTTGATTTAATCAACCAAAATGTCTACATATGTGTAATACAAAGTCTAATTTTCTCAAAAAATAAAAACAATTAATAAAAATTGATTTACAGGTTTCCAAATTCTAATAATCTCAAATAAAGGAAATGCCTCTACACAAGGATCTCCTGATCTATAATATTCCAGCATAATGTTGTATGTCAAGGAATTCAATATCGCTTGAGAATCGGTCGAATACAAGTAATAAACCACACTTCTGCATTCAAATGTATCAAGAACATGTAAGGCTATAAGTCATAGGACTGTCTACAAAGAGACAATTTATCTTTTGTACATGAAGGTCATAATCATTCTTGTCCCTTAAATTTCAAAATAGGTGGTTGTAAGAGTGTCGACATAAAGTTCCAAAAAAATAATTCTCAGACTTCCTGATTCACCTAATGTTGGGTTTATGTAGCCTTATGAGTGCTTGTAAAATGAAATAATATAGTGGAACATGAACTAAGTGGGAGTGTGGTCCCTCGTGGGTCATACTAAGCAAATGGTGTTTGTTGATACCGAACTGTGCTTGATGATCTAGTCCAGTCGGTTAGGAAAAACCCATGTTACCTGGGCATAGAGAAAAAATCGAGAATGGTTTTAATAGGTCATCCCTTAATGAAGTTGGAGCATATGCCCAAATGAGTGAGCTGAGGAACTGTGTGACCCTTGTTTATGATGGTGGCCTACAGAGACGGGGGCCAAAGCCTCATCCATATGCCATCACACGGCATGCATATTGATAGATCGTTCGAGAAAGCAAGTAAGCCACCTTTCATAGTAAAGCGTATGCATATGCGAGTGATACCCCTATGCGCCATAGAGCTGTGGTCGCATCAGGTCTAGGTGACCTTGACTCGTTTCTAGAGGAGGACATGTAATCCACAGACTAGGATTGCGACCCCTTGGCTCATCGGTCAGACTTTGGTGACCCGCTAATGAGCTCCTACTTGGACTGTGGGTCATGAGAAACACTGGATCGGTCAGATAAAGCAAGTGTGGTCTGTAGTCCACAGTTGAAGGGGGATTGCCCCATGATTATTGATTCCTATGCCATATGGATCATTTTCCCATCATATTAATTTAATTATGTTTGTTTTATGATATAAATTATTTTACAATTATTATTTGAATTTTTATGAACAGATGGATATTTTATTTATGAAATTTAAATTTATAAAATTAAAAATATTGATTTTACAATAGTTTAAATATTCAAATAAAATTCTAAAATCTTTTTATTAATTTTAAATATATAAAAATATCATGGGGCTCATTGTGCACATAGGCCCACCATATTTTTAGAAGGTGGGGGTTATAAGTGCCTTCCTTGGGTGGCACGCCCCACCCTTTATTTTCTTTCCTATTTTTTAATGATATGACATGTGGCCATATAGTTGGAAGATATTGACTTGATATGTCTTTGAAAGATTTTGCAGAAGTATTGAGTAGACTTGTGCTATTTTATGGTATGTACATTATTTTGATTTAAGTTAATTTAATTTATATAATTTCTATTGATAGAAAAATGATTTAGGAAAGGGAGATAATGGTTCGTGCACCTTTCATAATGTTGATGGCCCATCTATGGAATTGATGGCTCAAATCTCTGAACCCACAAGTTACCCAATATCAATAGTTCATATCCAATCTCACAAGAAGAGACAGGCCAAAGAAAACCTTAAGAAACCCTAATCTTGTTCAAAACTTATAAAAATGGATTGTTTCTACCCAAAAAATCTCTACACCTTATCTCTTGTACCTAATTCCCATCTTTTTATCTTATATCCCACAAAGGGGCACACCTAACTTAAAATTTCTCTCTCTTAAGAAAAATTTCTCTCTCTCATGAAAGCTTTGGGCACATCGCACTCTCTCATCTTTGAGATCTCGGCTAAAGGTTTAACTTATGGGGTTCTTCTCTCTCCCATCTCTCAACTATAGATTTGTAGCTACAGGTTTTAGGGTGTAGCAAAAAAGAGAATTCATCTCTCTTAAACTAGCTTGCTAAGGGATATCACTTAGGGTTTGTGTTTATAATCAAAGGGATTCATGTTCTATTGGTGTGGCTTGGCCTAAACTTGCATTTTTGGTTGAGATTGAAAGTTGATTATTGATCCCGCGCTATCGGATGGTGATGACTCGGTGTGGAGTGTAATAAGCCTGCTTGAAGTAATCTCGGGCCCCCTTCATTTTTATTACTTACAATCTTATCTTTATATTCTCAAGCATAGTGCATAGTTATTTCAATGACATTAAATTTTAAGATCTTGGTTTTATTGTTCTGTTGATTTTATTTTAAAAAATGTGTTATTGTAATAAGACCACTTGTAAGTGATTTTTTGCTAAAACAAAAAGGGTAAAAAAAAATATTATATGATTCCCTATTAAAAGACCTTTCTTCCCAAGCCATCCAATTTGAAATCTAATAAGTGTGAATGATTGTGACCTCCATGTGTAAAATATAGATGATCTCTTTCTAAACAATCCCATAAGGAGGTTATAAAGTTAGTTCTACAAAACTTGTGATTATCATCCAAGCTTTATCCAAATTATTTGGGGTCGACTTACCTTATATTCTATCAAGGGCCATACCCCAGTAAGATAGTTTTCTTGTGATGATGCGGATGTGTTGCCACTTACCAGAATGACACGGTCGTTGTCTTGGTGAAGCGAGCTATCTTGATGGCGGTGGTGGGTGTAGCGGTTGCTTAGGCCACTGAAACTGCGATACAAGCTCACTGTCCTCCTGAAACGAGGTGGAGGCGGCTTAACGCTCTCTCTGAAATGCAACAGATCTTTCAAAATGGACTTGAGCAAGTTGTAGTTGACGTGAGCATCTCTCCATTCCTCCACCATCTGAGTTCTCATCTCCTTCCCAAACTTCATCTTTTGGTCAATATCCTTGCTATCTTGCTTGCATGTATTTATGAACAATACAGAGAGAGATGGGGAAGGGTCCCACCACATTCCTCTCTGTTCCATCCTCCATCGCTATTCTCCCACCCACTTTCTTGTTTTCTTGTGCATTGCATTGAATTGAATTGAATTTGAATTGAAATTGAAATTGAATTTGAATTTGATTATCCCGTAAGACGCTACGGCTATTTCTCTTAGCCATTGGATGTGGAGTTAAAAGGGCGTGCAATGCGACTGTTGTCCAAGTTTAACAAAGGGGATTCACTTTTAGTGCAAGCGGTCGCTGTTGTCCTTTTTTAGTATTAGATCATAAATTAGATGGTTGAGAGGGAGTGTACGCCAAATTGATTTTGAGAGGTACACGCCAAAACCGTAAACACGCATGTCCATATTACACATGCGATTCCATTCAAATTTGTGATTGATTTTTAGGGTCAATTTATTTATACCTTGTTCAAACTTTTGCCTTACTGCAAAAGAACAATTTAATGTGCGATTGTTTTTCTTTCTCAACCCAAAAGTCCATCCAATGAACTTCCTAGCGGGGGAAAAAAATTATATAAGGTCACAACCTTAAAATGTAGAAATAAGGTGCATCTCAAAAATCTATCGAAAAAAGTTGTTTTGATATTGAAAAACTCTTTAATTGATCATCCTGACATCATGATGTCAAAGTATGTGAAAAAAGAAAGATTTCGAGTATAAACAATAGTATGTCTTGCAACACATTATCTAGACCGTCCATTGTCAAGATTTTTATATATTTATAAATCTTAAACCATTTTTGGAATTTAAAATTACATAATTAACTATGAAAATCAACTATCAAGCCAACCTAGGAATTTTTTACTCCAAAATTACGTCTTATGATTACATTTGGACGCGCACCTTACTTTGATTGTTTAAGGTTGCGATCTTATACAAACCACACCCTTTTAGCTTACCCGTTACACTTGCGTTTTAGATCCAAAAGTTCATAAATGACCTATGTTTTTTGGCTGTCTAGTTGTATACATTGTATCTAACAATTTGTTTTATGACTACTAAACAATCAAGAGGCGCGACTACTCAAAATGCCTAAAATTAACAATCAAAAGGCCAATTTCTCTTTTTATATAGAGGAGTTGAGTCACTCATTTTATACATAAAATTGTTTTATTATACAATTCTCTCTCTAAAAGAAAAACAACAACGGTGCTCTAAGATTGTATTGTTCGTGAGCATTTGAACACGCAAGATGAAGTTTGATTGTGTGTTTCCAGTATCCCTGTGACAATTTTGCCTGATGAACCTTTGTGCACACTCGTTATTAACGGTTGGGGGCAAAACTTATATTGGGATATTGCATTTGAAGTGCATGAAAACATGGAGACCACTTGTTCTTCAAACTTGTACATCATCAAATATCATCATCATTATCATTTTAGTTTTTTTTCAATCAATTGGGGTGGACTACATGAATTTTGATCTTTCATTATACTCTATTAAAGGTCATATCATCAGTGATGTCATAAGTCTTCATCTTTTTGGATTACTTCCAACCACGTCTTTTTGGGCCTACTCCTACCCTTTCAGGCCTTCCAGTTGAACTAACTCACACCTCTTAACACATGTTGTACTTGGTCGGCACCACACATAGCCAACCCACTTAAGTTTATTTTCTCCTATTTTATCGCTTATTAGTGCCACACTTAACATTTCGAATTCTATCTCTTCTTATCTTGCCACTCCTCCATTTCAACATCCTCACTCATTATCTAGGTATATTGTTTTTGTCCGCCCAATATTCCGCCCCAATAGAGCCGACTCTGGTTGGCTCGGCCTTGAAAGCTAGTGGCCTAGGGCATAGAATTTGGTCCGAGGGTTGAGTCTAGGCCAAGCCATGGGTAAAGGGGGGGGGGGGGGAGGCGGACCGGCCCGGTCTGGTTGGCTTGGCCTTGAAAGCTAGGGGCCTAGGGCATAGAATTTGGTCCGAGGGTTGAGTTTAGGCCAAGCCATGATAGGCTTTACCCAACTCGATATTTATTTATTGGGTACAGTTTGTATACGGATGCATCCGTAACTGTAGAGGTAAGGTGCACCTTCAAATACTATAATGGGTATATAATTTTGATGTAAAATGTTATTAAAATTATCTCAAAATTTAGTTTTATATCTCATTATAAAATTTTAAATTTCAAAACTAGTTAAAATCAAATAGATCTGAAAATCTTGAAAATAAACAGTATAGATAATATGTTGTAAAATCAAGTAGATCTTAAAATCTAAAAGGTTTTTTAACATTAAAACTACTTTTTCCGATGAGGGGTATCCGTAGTTCTGGTAGCATCCTTATATAAACTTTTTCCTTATTTCTTTTACTTTTTTTTCATTGTTTGTCTTTAGTTTTAAACAGGTGGGCCCAGATAGGGTCGGGCTAAGTACCCAGGCCAAGAGAGACCTCTATTCCCAGCCTATTGTCATCATCAGGACCACGAGGCTATCACCACATTGGACGGCGATTGGTTTATCCAGGACCTTTCTGAACCACAGGTCGCACATCCACTTGTGTTGTGGCTCTGGCTCTGGCTCTGGCTCTGGCTATGGCTCCGGCTCCGGCTCCTCATCAGTCGCAGCGAATGTGTCTTCTCCTTTGTTTCTGAAGTACCATGGCCGCTACCATCTCCTTCCTCTCCTCCCCTGCAAACGTAACTGCCATAAACACAAAGGCTTGGACTCGGCGCCTCAAACCCTCTACTCTTCTTTTCTCCAAAACAACAAGAAGGAGAAGAAGCTTCATCACATCCTTAAACAAGGAGGAGGAGAATAAGAAGGTGGAGAGGTTGTGGAAATGGGGATGCGAGAAAGGGGGGGCCGTAGCACCAGCAGTGAGGGCAGAGATGGTGGAGACCCCGCATTTTGGGTTGGGATTGGTGGCGAAAAGGAGCTTGTCACAGAACCAAGTGGTTTTGGAAGTCCCAAAGAAGCTCTGGATCAACTCCGACACTGTTGCAGCCTCTGAAATAGGGAGGGTATGTGGGGGTCTCAAACCATGGATTTCCGTTGCCCTCTTTATCATCACGGAAGAGAAGAAGAAGAATGGCTCCCCCTGGTGCCCTTATCTTGACATCTTGCCTCAGAAATTGGACTCTCCACTCTACTGGTAAGCTACCTCGTTCTGCACTCTCTCTGTCTATGATGATATCCGTTAGACAGGCAAACAAAACGTAAGTTTATTGGAACCATGGTATTTGTAATTGTTTCTTCTTTTTTTTTCTGTTTTTTTAACATTATTATTATTATTATTAAAAGCACCGAGTAAACTTGCTCGATTTGGGCCTCCCAATAAAAGTAACCAATGTTGGTAGATGAACAGTTCAAAAGAGCAGCAGAGAAAACAGTACAAATAAATAAATAAATAAATAATAATAATAAAACAGAAATAGAAAAGCTGGGGCCATCATTTTTTGGCTTTCTAGGTATAAAAATTTATTATACATCTCTCTCAAAAAAAAAAATTATCATGCATCTGTATCAAAACATTTATTTGACGTTTTTATTTTTCACTTTTTTTCTAATTTTGTGCCATCATGCTTTCTAGACTACTTCAGTTGTTTTACTGACCAATAAAAGAAGAAACTTATCCGAGCTGCTATTAAATGTTATGTGTATGGTTCCAGTGCAGGTCAGAGGAGGAACTTACTGAGATACAAGGTTCATACTACCACGCCTATTAAAAATTCTATTTTTTATTTTCTTTTGCAAGAATATATTAGCGCCTGCAGCCATAATGATTAATTTATCTGAAAATGTTTTTAAGCATACTTCTCAAAGCTCAGAGCTAATAACGACTGCCTGCAGGAACACAACTGCTGAGCACCACCTTGGGCGTCAAAGAGTACGTGCAAAGTGAATTCAGCAAAGTGGAGGAAGAAATCATACTCCCTAACAAGCATCTCTTCCCATCCATGACAGTAGATGACTTTCTCTGGGCCTTTGGTATACTAAGATCAAGGGCATTTTCACAGCTTCGTGGCAAAGATCTTGTACTAGTACCTCTTGCTGATCTGGTAAGAATCCCCATCACTACAAAGTTGTTGAAAAGCAAATGCACTCCACCCCATTTTACATGTTCTTCTCTCTGTGGGACAAACACCAATGAATGCAACAATCTTCTGGAAGCAGATAAACCATAGCTGCAACGTAAATACCGAGGACGTTGCTTGGCAGATCAAAGGAAGTGGTCTCTTCTCTCGGGAGCTTGTATTTAGTCTACGGACACCTCTTCCTGTTAATGCTGGGGAGCAGGTTTGTACTCTCCATTAAATCTTGAAAGAACTTTGGAATGCGATAATAAATGTTGCAGCCAATCACCAAAACTGTAAACCAGTTCTGTTCCACAATACTTTGTGATATTGTTCCTGTTTCCAGTATGAACCACCACGTTGAAGCTTGCTGAAGCTTCTGCACTAACTAGCTAATAAAACAAAAATAAAAAAACAGAGAAGAAATCCTGCTCATTTCTCAGTACAAGCATTCCTTGTCAACAAACTCCAAATGTTGCAACTTACAAGCCCTTGTCTGGGTCTAGTTCATGTCGCCTGATTAATTCTGACTGAACAGGTTTTCATCCAATATGATTTGAAGAAAAGCAATGCTGAGTTGGCCCTTGATTATGGCTTCATAGAGCCCAACTTGGGCAGAGATGCCTACTCGTTAACACTGGAGATTCCTGAATCAGACCCCTTTTTTGGGGACAAGCTGGACATTGCAGAGTCTAATGGATTTGGGGAAACTGCATATTTCAATTTGTTGTTAGATTGCGGCCTTCCAGAGGGCATGCTGCCGTATTTGCGGCTAGCGGCACTTGGGGGAACAGATGCTTTCCTCCTCGAATCCATCTTCAGGAATACGGTTTGGGGTCATCTGGAGTTGCCGGTTAGCCAACCAAACGAAGAGTTTATATGCAAAGCTGTTGCAGATGCCTGCAGATCTGCCCTTTCTCTCTATCGAACCACAATTGAGGAGGTATGTTATTTCTTGGTATATTAGGTGCCTTTCTCTGCGCAAAATAAGGGGTCTGAGAACTGGAAATGGAACCTTGCAGGATGAGGAACTGCTGAAGAAGGGGAAGTTGGAACTGAGATTGGAAATAGCAGTGGGGGTGAGGCTGGGGGAGAAGAAGGTGCTGAACCAGATACTGAAGACATTCGAAGACAGAGGAAAGGAGGTTGAAGGGCTTGAATATTACCAGGAGAGGAGGCTCAAGGATCTTGGTCTCGTCGGAGAACAGGGTGAGATAATTTTCTGGGAGTCCTGACTTTGGACAAGAAGGATCAAACCAACGATCTTCTGGGAGTCCTGACTTTGGACAAGAAGGATCAAACCAACATCCAGAGTCCAGGATTATAGTATCAAATGTCAGATACGATAAATCATCCGGCATAGGCTGATAACCCATAACAATAGAATTGAACAAGAGAGAGGCTATAGAGTGACCCAATGGGTGTATTTCCTTCTCAAATTGATTTTCTTTTATTATTTGTTTCATCCTTTTGAACATTGTAACCATGCCAAACATGCATGGGTTCCTCTTGACAGAAAGGGCAACTAAAGAAACATGTGCCATGTTGATAAATCAAAACAATGAGCAAACTGGTAAACAAAAGGTGAAGAGATACATAGAGGCGAATCTCAAACCCTCCTTTCCCCATAACTTACAGTGCAAAACCCAGTTAATGATGATACAAAGAACTGTGTCAGTGCTGCAATCAGGCCTTGTGCTTTTGGATCGGAGAGTTCCGTTGGGATCCTCTCCCCTACAAACTAATTGCTGTTTCATCTAGAAGAACATCACATTTTGTAGACTGGCAGAGACATTCCTGAGGATTGGCATAGAAATAGTCTTCTTCCTTGGGCTTCTCTGGGGTTACTTTGCGGTGAGTTGGCTGCCCCATCCGATTCTTATGGGCTTCTCGAACCGCACCTGCAAACGCATCCCAGGATAGAGTTTTATTCTGGTAGAGATCAAGTAGCTCTACAAGTTTCTTTCTGTCCAGCAATATTGTCTTTCCAAACCCCAGATACCTGCTATAATCAGAGAGCGTTACCATCAAAGCAACAAATACTAATTGTCTGAAATCGAAGTAAATGAGGGAATTCTTTTTCCTATCGATACAATTTAAGGAAATTTTTGAAGCACATGATGACATTAAAATTAATATGAAATGAAATAGTTATCTTGCTAGATGACCTGCTACCATTATGAAGGATATAATAATATCATTTGTTAAAACATGCCTAAGATGATGTGCATTGTTAAAATTAATGTGGGGTCATACCTGCGGTGCCCTTCAACTACTTTGGCCATATTCCCATCATAAGTGGGGATGAAAACTTTGCTGGCAATTGAGACCAGATAATCCAGGGCTGCCATTTGAGAGGAATGGTTCTGAAATTGCTTCAAATCTTCTGGATCAAGCAGCATCTCCTTCTTCATCTAAATCAGATTGCAGTAAAGAAACACCAATTATGAAAAATGGTACATTAAGGACTCAACCTTTGTGGCAAAATGAGTGCAGAAACATAATCAGCTCTTTAAATATTAAATTTTTCTCTCAACAGTGGAGAAAAGAAAAAGAGATTGTTAGATTTATCTCCATACTTCTAGTAATGTAATATTGATAAAAAGGAGCAATGCTTTAGTTTGAACCACATAGGACTGCAAAAATTGTGATAAAGCAAAGCGTTCTTGGCAGCAATGGGTCATATATGAATAAATATATTTTTCCATGATTTGCATAGCCACCATAACAAATCTTTTAGAAGCACCAAAAAAAAGGAGAGAGAGAGAGAGAGAGAGAGAGAGAGATGACTTGTCACCATGTAATTGCTTGTTATGCATGCACCCGGCATACACTTCGGCAAATTCTCATCTAAAATCCCCCAATATGTAACTTGTACCTAACCTACGATTAAGGGATATTTTACCTTTTCTTTTTTGGTTTGTACCAGTAAATTTTATTAAAATAAATAGACGTATATACTGTTGTATTTAAACTCCAGCAATCTTCTATTGTTTCTTAAATAAAACAATCTTCTATTTTTCCATATTTTAAAACATGTCCTAATCATATGAACTGCCATTTTCGATGAAATGAGATAGGTCCTCTACGTAGCTACTGGAAACCGTGACGAACATGCCCTAATGAAGAGTTAAACAAATAAACATGGATTGAACTATTTGTTCCTGAGATTTTGAAGTGCAGATTCACTGCCATCAATGATTGCTAAGGATGCATGACATTCATATGTGAATTTTCATTTGCGAATAGACAATTTAACATTAGTCATCAGCTCATCAAGAAAAACGAAAACAGGGCAGAAGAAAAGCTTACAGTTCTTGGATATGCACTTCGTAATGCAGCAAGCCTACGCTCACTCCCATATATCTCACCAGAAGCAATGTATATCTGAGTGTCCTTCTCAAAGCCCAAGGCTTGCAGCACCAATGTTGTCTCCTCTGGTGTAAGGGGGCACAAACCCTCCGATCTTTTCCTTTCAGACACTATTTCTTTTTCTCTCCACCATGGATATGCATACCTAAATGAGGACATCAAAAATATGTAAACAGAAATCATTCAAACTAATTATAATAAGACAGAAAAACAACAGCTAATACCAACCAAAATCATTTCTTGTAACTGCGAAATCCTTTCCTAAGAAGGACAATTACAAAATATATTGTCCATCCTTCGATCTAGAGAAGCAATCAACGTACTCTGCCACAGATGCATTTGAAATATGATTCCATTTCCATCACATTGCACAATGATAATTCAAGTATTTTCAGAGACACTGAAAAGATCTCATTTTGAAATGCTTGGTACTCCAGAAAACAAGTGGAATCATGATTTCGGCTAACCAAAAAGATACTAATAACCCCTTACATTTCCAAGCATTTATAGAAACCTTTAACGATGAAAAATTGATAAGAATGATTGTACGCACAAGAAAGAACAAAGTATAAATGTTTTCTGGCAGTCAAACTCAAAGAGCTAAATGATCAATTGTGCAGTCCTATACCGATGTTGAGGACAGACCAGAGTGTGACTGAATATATGGGATAGTTCAATGGCAGACATATAGTATCCAGTTATGGTCGAGGATACCCCTCAAATCATGTGCGGAACTAGAAGAACACATCAAACATTCAGGCATTTCATTTGGGCATTTAAAAAGTCATTGTTTCGTATTTGTGAAAGGGAGCCACTAATTTTGTGATATCATCAAATAGGGCAGGAAAAAAGGAATGGCACCATCTAGTAACAAACCTCATCCGCTTGAGCTCCTCGGCTTCTTCCTCTGAACAGCCATGGGTACACCCAGAGAATGCCAGCATGTCCATCTCATATCTTAGGTGCAATGCCAAAAAAGATCCCTTTTTCTCAAGGATTTTAACTAGTTTATCCCCTAAGGCCTCAATTCGATCAGTAAATCGCAGTGCCTTATAGTTAACCTTGCAGCGTAGCTTTTGAAGCTCAAGAGGGAGCCCATTGTTGGCCAGACGGGCATCCGTCTTGTTAAAATGAATTACTTTATATTTGCTAAAAAGAGGTACGATCTGCAATGCAAAAGCAGAAAGAGAATCTTTATGGAAGGAAAAGAAAACCAAGTGCAGGAGCCATGCTAATATGATACGATGTGTTCATCACCCAATTAGCTAAACTTTAGAAGTATAACAAGAGATGCACAATTACAATTAAAAGAAAAAAGAAAAGAAGAAAGATGCACATATGATGGTATCGATATGATTCTTGTTCAGGATACAGGTTACAGTGTACCTATTAGCCAGTCAATTTCTCAATGGACCAGTTAATAATTTCTTTTGTTTTATTATAAGCAGTATCTCATATTGCCTTGAGGCACTAATGATAACCAAGCTCCAAATTGTTTGGGAATATTGTTTTATCAATAAGAGGGCAGCCTTTCATATGCGAGTTTAAAAGACTAAGCCAAGGACATATTCCCATCTACCAAGTCTAACCTGTTGCAGGTAATATTTCTCGCTAGACCAGCTTACTGGAGGCATCTTCAATGAATAGCTTGCACTCTTCCTGCTAAACCTCTTTGGGAGCCTTTTTATGATCCGGACTTGATCTCTTAATGAATTAATGAAGTGATTCACATTGAAAATATCACCAAATGTACTGCACAGAATAAAATCGAAACACGAGCAATTTCAGAATCAAATAGGGTAGGCATAGAAGTGTGTCATGTACAAAATACCATCACCAACTGGACTCAAAAACATATTAAAATAGAAAGATGACATACTTCAGCTAGAGGAGTAAATAAAACTCAGAATGTTAGAGATTGATACACATACCTCGGATCAGCCCAAAAAGATGTCCTGTCAAGCTCTGGAATCACCAATGTCAGGTTCAAATAGCACGCAATAGTAACCATGTCACAGATCTGGAAGCCATAATGGAAACGGAAAAAGTAAGTTTTCCATTAACTTAACTCTGAAAGAAAGTGATAAATCAAAAAAAGGGGAGCTCTACTGACTGCAGCACGCATTTGATTCAGGCCCCCATTGCAAGATATTCTGAGGTAACCATTGCTTTTATAATTTCCTGCATATGATTCATTCAATCAGATCTTGTATTACACATCTAGACATGTCCAGAAAGTTTTAACTAAAACAGATACATTTATGCTGTAACATCATTAGTACGAAACTTGCACTGGGGTAAATGGGAGCAGTAACAAAAACTGGTTTTCACTCAAGACAAACTGCAACTGAGAATCTACTGCCAACATTTACGCAGCATAGCACCAAAAGGTCCATGCATCTCTTAAAAGACACTTCTGCAGTCCTTAACTAGATCAGATGCCCCTAAAGCTATGGAATCACCAGATCCTCACAAGATACTGTAGAGGACTATGAAAATCAATCAACATAAAGGCTACAAGGGAACTAAACCGGTTCCAGTTTTGCTAATGGGTGAACCAAACATCCACATGTGCTGAAAGACATGTTTCAGACAGTTGTAGACCAAAAAAAAAAAAAAAAAACAAACAAAAAAAAAAAAAAAGTTAGGCTATATTGTCACAATAGCGGATAACGGCCAAACCATCTTCCTCTTTCTATAGAACTAGCTCATATTTAATGTTCAAAAACAAGGCTCGGACTTGGGACTTGGCACGATCCCGAGTCCGAGTCGTCTCCACAGACTCAGTTGAGTTTATCAGAGACTCAGCCAAGTCTGTACTAGTAATAGTACTAAAACATAGGAACCAGCTAAGTTAGGCCGGTTCCTGCTCGGACTCAGCACCTTGCCAAGTCCGAGTTGCTCATTTGTCAAAATGAAACACACCCTTTGTACAACGACATTATGTGAAATAATTAAAGCAATGCATATGCTTAAGGACAATGATCCATTTCTCACAAATACATTGTGTATTTTCAAGCATGATGTTTCCCAAAATCAACAGCCACTTCGATAATTTCACTCAATGAATGTAAATCACCAATACCCAATCTCATTTATCGAAAATTTTCAACCAAATTTTAAAGGAATAGATATATCATTTCAGATGAAAGCAATACCAAAACAGAGAAAGCCTCAACTCTCATTCATCATCATCATCACCGTCACCGTCACCGTCATCCAAGACTTATCATAACTATTTGAGGTCAGCTAAAGGCTCAACTTTCATTCATTTCTCAATAACAATTGTTCAATCGGTGAGTTTCTTGTCTAGCATAATTCATTAAAATTGCATACTCGGGCATATTCCAATGCCCATTATAGGAAGATTGAAAAGAAAGCCTTGCTCTATAGGGACAGAAGCTAAAAAATAAAGAAAATGGTCATCAAAATTCCAAGGATACCAGGGGAAAAAAATGAGGTTAAAGAAAAAACTTACTCGAGGGAAGAAGTGGGGGAGGTGCTGGGGTAGAAACCTCTGAGAGTGTAGAGAAATGAGAGAACTTTGAAAGGCGGGAGGAGAGGCCGAGGAAGTTGTTGAAGAGAAAGCAAGATGGCCAAGACGATGATGCCCTCTTGCTGCTGCTGCTGTTGTCCCTCAAATTGTTGCTGCTAGGGTGCCAGAGTTCTCCCACCGCCACCAATTGAATGAAGCACGTCCACAGAAGGATTGTGGAACAGACGCGTATGAACCAAACCTGCACCCGATTATTAGTCCTCGGAAACATCTGCACCGATGGCAACGATGATTTCGAATTGAGGCCCCCAACAACAACTGATGAGGAAGAAGATCTGCCATCCATTGCTCCTCCTTGATCCTTGTGACACCCTCCATCATCTCTAAGAATAATATCCCCCCTCATACTGCCGCCACATCTTCAAAACAAAATAAAGCAACAGTTTTTACTTTAAGAAAAAGAACTAAAAATGAAATACCTGAAAGAGAGCGAGAGAGAGGATGGGGATTGGGTTGGAACCCGCCCATGCATACCTGAAAGTTTAGGGATCTTCAAAGAATATGGATGGAATGCGCTCTCGAATCATATCTGCCGCTATAGCCGCGCTTCTTTTTTTTTTTTTTATTGAGGACAAACAAATGATGATGACAGAGAGAGAAGGGATTGGGAGAGTCTCAGTGCCCAAAACAGATTGATATTATTTTGATTGGTTATTTAAATAAAACCAGAGAGAGAGAGAGTGTGTGTTTTGATATCGCAGTTGCGTCCGGTCCTTTGCAATGGATCACAGATAAGAGAGAGAGTGGAGGCAAAGAAGCAAGCGGTGCGCTGGAAATGCAATGGCAGGAAGCGCAACCGATTTTTGCTCTTTCATTTCCTCCGCGAAGGGCCGCGGGCGGGGCGGGGAGGGGAGCGGCGCGCCTTCTCTTGTATGTAAATGTCCGTTTTAGTGAAATTGAAAGATTCATTCACTCAATCGTGGATTGCAGGCCTTCTCGAATAATTACTAATGCCTACAAACTAATAAACTCAACTACCCTACCTCAAAAGGGATCCATCAACATTACATTTGGATCAAACGCTTCCACTCCTCGCGATAATATGCCATGCCATCAAACCTCCAATTTGGGGACATTGCCCTTTCCTTTATAGCATTACAAATACAACTCACAATGCCTTTGGAAATATTATAGAAATTTTGACATATATTTATAAAAGTATCCGGTAAATAGTATATCATTGTATACTTTTTTTATTTTTTTTTGGGTCCAACTAACATCTGTTTTGAAAAAAGTTTACTCAATATCGCAATCATAAAATGTAGAATTACATATGCACCTCAAAAATCCATCGAAAAATGTTGTTTTAATGTTGAAAATCCCTCCAATTGATCATCTCAACATAAAGGTACGAATATGAAAAAGAAAAAAAAAAAAGATTTCGAGTCCTAAAAATAGTGCATCTTGCAACATATTATCTAGACCGTCCATTTTCAAGATTTTCGTAGGTTTATAGATCTATTTGATTTTGACTATTTTTGAAGTTTATAATTAGATATGAAAATAGATTTCAAATAATATTAAGAATTTTTTAGATCTATGATAAAATTTAGAGGTGCGCCTTACTTGAATTGATTAAGGTCGCAACTTTTTCATAAAAACCACACCCTTTTAATATATATTAAATTTATTGAGTTTCATGCAATATTTATAAAATATATGGATGTTATTCCATACATAACCACTCTTTCCTTCCTTTCTGCTGGGATCCAATCCGATCCGTTTTGGATGGTCATTAATGACAATAATAAATTATATGATGTAGATATTGATGTTTATTGTTTTCGATTAACTAAAGGGCAATTCAGATTCTCTACAAGGAGGTACCCTTTCATTTTAAATTGTTAATGTTTTAATAATTAGACATCCATATTAAAAAGGAAAACGTTGACTCTCCATAGTGTCAATGGGACTGGACACTTTGCCTATTCAATCTCTATATGACTAATATTTATAATTATAATAATAGTAACAATAGTAAATAAAATCATTTTAGAAGATTTGGAGATCGCAGAATCACAATTCTGCAGCCAGTGGACGGCCCAGATTGTTCTTTTGTTCTCCCAAGTGGATAGTGCGCATAGTTGCTTCCTTCCTTCTTAAGAAGTGGTCATTTGTGGAGAAGGAAAGAGGAGTGAATGGAAAGGAATAATAGTATATTCAACATGAGGACAACCGCATCGAGAAGCAACCAACCTTAATAATATCAAACCTTCATCATCCCACTAAGCTTATCATTCCGAGCATTCTCTCTCTCTCTCTCTCTTACATTTTGAGTGAACGGGATCTACATCAAAAGTTAACATCTTTATTCAGATATATACAACAGATAACCTTCTCGAGGGATGTCCACTAACAAGAGTGAGGGGAAAGAGACTCGTCCAAAAAGGGTACAACAAATAAAAAAAACAGAGCGTGAAGGGAAAGAGTGCGAGTGGTGCAAAATTTACATAGATATGGAGACATGCAAATGCGCCGTGCGTCTGTGGAAGCGAACGCATGTACCTATTCTCTCTTTTCCTCTCTATATATCTCTCATCTTCTTCTTTCTGTACAGCACAAAAGGGCACCACTACACATCCTGTCTACATACCGGGCACGACCCATGTCTGATAAGCCATTTGTCTACACATGACATATGAAATGTGTGGTGGCATGAAGGCAAGCTCCTTACTCTCTCTCCTTGTTGAACTTCCTGACAACAGCCACTATCACAACATGAGAACAACCCAACAAAACAAAAATCATTTTACCATGGATACGCCACTAATATTTTCCAGTGTTTAAAAACATGGGCTTGGGTGGAATCACGAGGTCCCGAGCCTGACTCAATCAGTCCAAATTAGGAGAGTCCAGAGTTTGACTGGGTATTTTTAAACAATAATGTATTAATTTGTTTGAAAAACCTCCAACCAGGGGCGAATCCCAAGGTTTTATCTTCGGACTTGCCAGGACTCCCATCCGAGCCACAACTCAAACAAGTCCCAAGATGAACCAGCAAATTTTTAAACACCGATCTTTCCCTTTCTCACATTAACTTCGTGAGTCTCGGATTGAAAGATGCACCTGCAAACAGATTGTGCAACTGATACTTTCTCCAGCGTCATCCTTGTTGTTCTCCTCTGTGATTACATGCCAAGGGAGCTTTTTCAGTGACTCCCCAGAGAGACCTTTCGATGCAACTTCTCCAAATATATCATAGATATCTTCATGACTTATATCCGCAAAGTTAAACTGCTCATTCATATTCACAAGCTCTTAAAATATTTAGCACATGGTTTCAATTGGGAAGTTCGGTTTCATAAGACTAAGAAAAGCCAGGCCAGAAGACAAAATGATCAAAACTTCATCACTGACAAGCACATGGTAAGACACTTGAAATCCTTGGTATTGAAAAGCATGAAAATCAGGAGAAAAATGTGCTCTCATTTGTTTGTTTTTTTTTGTACTCCTATCAATTAAAAGGATAGCATGTTTTTGGTTATATGCCTTTCACAGGTTCACTTAATGTGTTTTAAATGTATCTCCTTTTTCTTGGATAATGATTCAAGAAGCATTTCAGTTCGAAGAAAGTGGAAAAAGAAATAAAATATCAAAACTGAAAGTTTGATATTCGAGTGATAAAATAGGAGCAAAAATTAAATTTACACTTATCCGTTTAGGACAGATTCCTCCAGGTGTTTTAGCAGTGTCTCATGCAACAGTTTTAGACAGGCATCGCCACTTCCAACCATGCCAGGTCCAACACTGAAAAGTCTGCCACTATCTTTTAACAGACAAATTACAAAGCCATGATTAGGAAGAGATAGCCCACAAACCTGCCAGTGATATGATGTAAACATTGCAGGACCAAACTGCTCTTGAACAAACCTTCCATTAAGGAGCTCTTCTATAAAATCCGCCTGGAATACACAAATAAAAAATTGCATGAATGTACTTAATAATAGAAGCAGTTCAAAATTTAAGTAGACATAGAGAAGCTTTCTATGATAAATGGTGAAAGCATTGATCAGTAGCTGTATAGCAAAATCACAACTCAAAACCAGGATAAGAATCACATAAAAATTAGGAAGACCACTGCTTATACAATTGCATTCGTTAAGGGTGTGTTTGTGGTCAATGCCAGGTGTTTTATCAATTGCCATTAAACATGACTCAAAGTATTTTTTATAATGAGACAAAATGGATAGAGGGGCATATTTGCAGCATTTTTAAACAAACCGGGTTCGACATAGACAAGGACAAACACATTGTGGAGCACTTCCCAACCTAGCGTGTTCAAAAAGTAGAACTAAATGTATGTAGTCGTTCACCCAAACATGCCTTATGTTAATATTGTTTCACTGAGTTAGTTTCATATAGAGGAAAGGTAAGCGCACTGAAGTTGGACCTTTCATTTATATTTGAAAACTAGTGGGATTAACGTGCATCGCACGTAGAAATGAAATAAGCGATCTTATAAATAATCACGTAAATGTGCAATCAAGAGTAAGTAGATATGCAATAAGCATTCATGTAAAATAATTTCGTAAACATGCAATAGAATAATACATTGATATGAGATACCCGATCACGTAAATAATCACATGATTTTGCAATGGGAGAGTGAGTAGATATACAATGAGAATAGAAGAATATCAAATTATTCAAACAGCAAAAGAAGGCAATATCTTTCATATTGCTATTGTAGTAGTGTTAGCCATAGTTATAGATTTTAAAAAAAATTAAATAATTGGATAAACGTGTGAAAAAGGGATAGATAGGCCCTTGAAAGAAGATAAATTCTGATTGAAGAGATAATGAAATAGAATTGCACTAGGAGTTTAAAAATATTTTATCTAGAAACAATGCAAGACTTGAGGATTGAAAAGCATGGATTTCTAATTTCTTGTTCCTCATTGTTATACGTCATTTTTGACGTACTTGTATCCCCATGACGCATAAGGAGAGAGCCGGTAGTAACCTGGTCCCGCTGGGGCCAAAAACGCCGCTAGGCCACGGAACACTGTAGCAATAAGCATGATATTAGGAGACCTCCGAAAAAGTGTCAGAATGGCCTTAAATTGCATGAGGGTAGTTTTGGATGCCCTAAGGACACCCATAAAGTTTCGTCGCATTCCGACAAGTTTTAAGCCAATCAGGATGAAACTCAGTTTTCAAATCCAGTTCCCATCATGCTGAAAATGGATCATATAACTACAGCCCTATTTTATGGGTTTCAAAAGAGTATCAAACCACTGCCATTGGATCCCGAATGTCGAAAACCCCCCGAATACCAATTTCGACTCAATCAGACCCTCCTCGACCATTCTGGGCCTAACTTACCAAAAACAATGTGGGTTTTACACTATTGCGATGCAATCAAACCAGTTTCCATTAATGGAAACTGTGTTTTCTCATTGCGGGATAAATTTCAAGTGCTCATAACTTGCTCGTTTTGAGTCCAATTACGCTCAAAATCGGACACCAGCTAGATCTCGTCAATATGCTCATTTTGACATATGACGCGCATCATGGCATGGCTCGAAACGAGAGAATTCTTAGAGAGAAGATGGACTCAAAACTAGAAAATTCAGATTTAAAAAGAGAAACATCTCAATCTTTGAGAGGCTAAAGCTCAAGATCTCGATGTCAAATTCTCGCAAGTATGGGTTTGTTGCGACCGTGCTTCGAAGAGCTTCAGTTTGACATGTTTTTATATGTGATCGGAGGCCGGATGACACCGAATTTTGAGGTTGAAGAAGGCACATTTTTCTGGTCGCCGGAATCTCATTTTCTGACGACCTCCCAAATTTGGAATGTGCTCAAACGGAAACCAAAATGGATGAAATTTATCACAAAATGATCGTGATAGTATCCTCTTCAATTTTTTGTCAAAATGAAGTCTCGGAACATCACGGATCGTGCCAAATCGGTGGTCGAAGAATCAAAAGTTTATGAACTTGGCCGGATTTTAGGTTCTTCCTTAAAACTCCGTTCCAAGACGATCAATGGGTATCAAAATGTGCGTAATAATCCAAGCATCGATTCTACGACGTTTTATCGCTCGAATTGCCACCGAAAACGTCCGAAAATGCTCCTGGGGCCTAGCAATGGCAAAAGGCCCCTCATGGAGAGATGGTTTTGTCATTTCATGAAAAGTGCCTAAAGGTATTTTGGTCATTAATTCAAAAAATGGGATTAATATTTTTATTCCTTAAATGTATAATTTTCAACAATTCTAAAGGTTTTTGAGTATCCACCATTGTTTTGGGGTTACTCTATATAAGCATAGTGAAATCATTTGTAAATGAGTTTTGGAAATCAATTGAAAGAGCTTGAGAATTCTAAGAGCTTAGACTTCTTCTTTTGCTTTGATCCCAAATCCAAAACTCAAGGAGAGAGGAGAGAGAAACAATTCCTACATAGAGAAACTACCCCTAGGTACCCTCACTCCCTAGAACCTCAAAATTCTAACTTCCTAAAACTCCATACTCCCTACCCCATACACTCTAGCTACCATACACCTTAGGATTCCTAACTCCCAATCCTATTCCATACACCCTACACCCTACCTTAGCTTTCCTACATCCCAATCCTACTGCATACACCCTACACCCTACCTTAGCTTTCCTACACCCTACCTTCCATACACACTAGCCTAACCCATATACCCTAGCTTCCATGCACCTTACTTTATCCCAACCTACTTAAGTGCATACAACTAGAGCCTAGACCCTAGCCTCAACCCACAAGGACCAAGAACTCTCTCTTCTCCTTCTCTCTCTTCAACTCGGACCCAATTTGAGCCCTCTTTCACTCTTCTCTCTCTCTTCACTCGGACCCAGGGTGGGTCCAGGCTTCCCCCCTCTCTCTCTCTTTGTTCATTCTCTCGTCTAAAAAAAATCACGGACCCGCACCTAGGGCGGGCCTGGCTTCTCCCCCTCTCTTTTCTCTTACTCTCTCTACCTCTCTTGCCCAAGGTCACGGACCCGCGCCCTAGGTGGGTCCGACCCTCTCTCTCTACTCTCTCATCCTCCCTTACCCTCTCTCTCTCTCGCTCACGGTTATGGACCTGCACCTAAGGCGGGTCTGACCCTCTTTCGCCCTACCAGGTCCCGGACCCGCACCTAAGGCAGGTCCGTCCCTCTCCCTCTATATCCTACCCTCTCTTACCCTCTCTCACCCCCTTAGATGTACGGACCGCGTTATAGGCGGCTCCCTTCTACCCTCATCTCTATCCTACCCTCGCTGACTTCTACCTACCCCTCCAAGATGCATGAAGCCGCGCCATAGGCAGGTCCACCCTCTTTTCATCTCTTTAACTCTTCTCCCTCTCACTCTAATACTCCCCTCTCTCTCTAACTCATACCCTCACCTCTCATCCATCTATTCTTATTTCATTTCATTTTTTTATTATTCTCTCTTCACTCATCTCTTCTCTCACCCTTGAGTACTCGAGCCGGGGTCTTTTTGAGATAGTGTCTTAGGGTTCTAACTCTCAGGCTGTTGCTCTAACCATCAGTTCACATAGTGTTGTTAAGTCATAAGAGACATATTATCTTGCGCTCGATCACTCGAGCTGGGGTCATCCTAAAACAACTTTCTTAGAGTTTTAACCCTTGAACTACTCTAACCACCGGGTTACATAGTGTTCGAGCTGTGATAGATTTCTATATCTTCCACTCTCTTTTCTTCTCTCACTGGATCACTTTTAGGGGGCTCTTTGGGTTAGTGACTTAGTTACGAGCCATGTCTCGTAACTCCACTTTCCAATACCAAGGCTTTGAACCTAGTGCTTTCCCTTGTCTCCGGTAATACCTCTTAGGAGATGTTACGCTGGAAGGCTGCCCGATTCTCGGGTCATCCCTTCACTTCTTCCATCTCTTCTTCTTCTTCTTTTTACCTCTAAACCAAGCTCTCATCAACGCACTCTTATTCTTCTCTTTCTTATCTATTTTTCCCGTTACTCTAGCCTTTAAGACTAGAACTATTAACCCATAAAGTATATTAAGGGGAGGTTACCATAAGTGGATTCTGCCAGTAGTCCTTTACTGAGAATCAAAGTGAGATGTCGAGTTTAGAGAGAGGGCTGATTCAAAACGTGTTGTTGTACAGCCGGAGGGCTTTTGTAATTGGTCTAAGAGGGCTAAGGCCCGAACGCATTCCACAAACTCAACCGCGGTGAGGTAGGTGTTTGAGTCGACCTCTTTACCGCTTTAAAATCTTCTCACCAATGGAAATACCTATCCGCACACAGCATGCGAGGCGCACACGCGCACGTGGATTGAGCGGTTGTCTGAGAGGGGGTTCATCGAGCCCGGTTGTCAACCGCTTTCACATCCCATGTACGAGCTCGCCCTCGAGTTTGGACTCGGGGCAAAATCATGCCCCCCAGGGCAATGGAACATCGCCTCCCTTCTTTGAACAAAACCAAGCTTCCAAAGGTGACCCCTAGCTCCCTACTCCCGGGGCATCATGCCTTACCTGAACTAATTGACTTTGCCTTAGTCTCTTTAAGGCAGGCCAATCAAGCAGGAAGCCACGCCCAATTCTAGTTCTGGAAGCACATCTACTGGAGTTTAAGAATCAAGCAGCAAAAAGGTATAAAAGTGTTACTCGTAAGAAAGAAGTCAGAGTCTTCCACCTCGAAAGACTTATTAAAAAAAAACCCGTTCTACCCGTTGCGAACTACAGTAGAACTGGAGATGAGCGGTATTGTTCAATGCTCAGTTGTTGAAGTGCGGGAAGATGAACCCAGCTCATCTGAACCACGGCCCCAAGGTCGTCTTGAGCCACAATCTATGGAAGTATGGCCCCAAGGCCATCATGTGCCTAGTCAGTTCGAGCCATGGCCCCAAGGCCATCTCACGCCATATCTACCTAAGTTACGGCCCCAAGGCCGTCAAGAGCCGATAATCACCCGATCATCATGGCAATCCCAAATCCAATTGGGGCAATCTGAACCCTTGTCCAGATAGAGGCACAAAGCGAACTAGAATTACTTCAACCATGGAACCGCTTAGTCTTGAAGAGCGAGCTGATGTGATGGTAGTCAATCAAGACGGTGATGGTCCCGAAGATCCAATGGCACGCTTTAATGAAACCTTGAACCATATCTTGGATAGGCTCAAAGACCTAGAAAGTGCTTGACCAATCAGGGCATCTTCTCACCAGGGAGCAAATTCCCCTCTTGCACCTCAGTTTGAAGAAGAACAACAAAGACCTCCACCTCCTCCCATAGCTCAAACCTCACGACCTCCAATTCCTCCGGTCCATCCTGATGCTCAACCCAATGTAGTCTCTCAGGTTATTTCCCCAACAGTCACATAGAAGGACATTCAAAATATGATCAATCGAAGTATTCAAGGCTTACAAATCTCAAAGGCTCATGAAAATGCCCATTACAAAAAGTCTTACCCGCCCTTCATTGATCAAGTCTCTTTTCCCTCAGGATACCAAAAAGGAAGACTACCTATCTTTGACAACGCCGTCTCACCCCAACAGCATGTGGCACACCTCATGTCAGCATTCCAAGAGTCAGCATCCGATCCCAGATTACTTCTTCGACGGTTTGTGGAAACACTAGCCGGCGGGCCTGCCTTTAAATGGTATGCACGTTTGTCCCTGAATTATGTCCACTTCTGAGAAGAGATGGAGCAGTTGTTCTACGAACGCTTTTATGAAGTTGAGCGAGAAGTTCGAGCCATAGAACTCCTCACCATGACTCAAGGGGTGAACGAGCCAGTGAATGAACACATCCAGAGGTGAAGAGACCTAGCGGTATACCAGAGCAACCCCATGCTCGAGATTGATGTTGTGCAAATGTGTATCAAGAACATGAAGAAGGAAATCTCCCTTCAAGGCGAAGCTTCTAATCCTACCACTTTCTCATACATGATCTCTAAGGCAGTAAAGTTTGAAAGCTTACTTAAACACCATGGTGGGACTTAGTCTCAGACCTCGGGGGGAGGTCAAGGTCAAACCTTCACTAATAACAGGTCCAACCCTCACACTGGTTATTAAAGAGATACATTCAGTGCAGCGGTTATCGCCACCCCCATTCTTCCCAAACCTCCTATTGCCAATGCACGTCTTAAGACATTGTATACTTCACGGGAGATAGCACAACTCAGGGGTCAAGGGGAACCCCAACAACGGCAACAACAACCTCAGGCTTATAAAAGGGTATCTCCACCACCAAATCTTTACCAGCCCAATTACTTTGAGCAGAGGCTGAACAAACAATATAGCTTTAATAAAGCTTGGCTACCAATCCTTTTGAAAATGTCGTTGGAACAATGTATGATAGTTCTTCCTGAGCCAAAGAGACCAAACCATGTGGGGCTCACCAATAACAAGAAATATTGCGCTTATTATTGGATGTTGAGTCATCCTGTTCAAGACTGCTTCCATCTCAAGAACCATATTGAAGCCCTGATTCAGAAAGGGCAGATTCATTTAGACAATCTTAGAAAAGCCTTCGAAACTGCTGAAGCTGCACATGTGGTCATAGTAAGAGAAGGACGAGTGCAGACTTTACGACCAGAAGAAGTACCATCTGACCTTCTTCTATACCTCTTCGCAATGATGGCGTTGCAAGGGTTGATTACCCCGCTCTCATCAAGACAATCTTTGGTGCCCATTCCACCAAGTGTGGGGCCATGAGATATCTCAGTGTTCGAGTTTCAGGACATTTGTACAAGAGTCCATAGCTGAAGGACAGACATTGTAAATGTACAGTCCGAAATCGTGCACCACCTAATCCAGTGACCCCTGAAAATGCCACCAAGGCACCTTCTACTTCTCATAGTGAAATGGAAGAAAAGGAAGCTCAATCAGATGAGTCTAAGAAGACAGGTGAAATAGTTGAGGCATCGCACATGATTACAATTCAAGAGGAACAGCCTCGGGGTGCCCCCATGGATGAAGTATCCCCCGACATGTTTCCTATCATTTTTGATATGCTCATACAACAAGAGATGATCCAGCCTTGCTTGCCTAAGAAGGTGAAGCACTTGAAGAACGAATGTAAGGATTTATGGTGCTCGTATCATCAGATAAAGGGACATGACCTATTTCAGTGTCCATCTTAAATGAGTTCATAAGAAATGGTGAAGGGTTCATAGATAATACACCACCTCCACGTCCAAAGGTCGTTCAAGAATTTGAAGCTTTGTTCCATAAGATGGTTGAAGAGGTTCATGCTCTTGGTCGTGAAACCCCGAAAGTTCCTATTCCCCAAGCCCCTATCGAAGTACCCAGGTCATGGCAGGAGCACCATGGCCGTGGTAAAATGAAAAGCCTCAAGAGAGAGGGAATTCGGCAAGCTCATGTGCTACCTATGCCACAAACTCGCAACATCGTACCTGTTAAAAAAAAAAAGAAAAGTAAGAGGTCTTCGAAAGCTCAACGTCGAAAAGCAAAATTGCCTCAACTACCAGTTGAAGCGGCATTCCTTCCCCCTATTCCCCCTCTTCCCACCTTGTATGACTTTATTCCAAGGCAAGTCCTTTTTGCTGAGGGTGGTCAATACATAACTATGAAAACTCTTCAAAACCCGTCCAGTAAGGGCGAAGACATTAAAAGCACCCCAGAACAGTCTAACAAAGGTGAAGACTCTAAAAGCAACCCTCAACGGTCCATGCAAGGTAAAGACCTTAAAGATCCCCCACACTTGTACACCAAAGGTTACAACGTTAAAAGATCCTCGATTACGTCCAATGAGAGTGAAGACGTTAAAAGCCTCTTTGAGTCCAATTCAAGTGATGACCCCAAAAGCGACCTGGTTCGGTTCAATTTAAGTGATGACCCTAAAAGCTCTGTCCCCTCTTCTATCCCTGATTCTTCAACCCTTCTTCTCTGTCAATACCTCTCTCTAAACTCACTTTGAAGTGTCCAAACTTTGAGGCTCTTGATGAAGAGCTCAAACTGTACAATACCAGCAAACAACATCGCAAGTAGCTAAGGAAGATGGTCGCTCAAAAGGCCGGATTCTTGAGCGTTGGAGATGCTATGGCTTTTGCTGCCAAAAAGGACAAGCGTTGTCCTACTCCAGAAGAAGTATTCAATCAGCTTCTAAACTCGAAGCCTAAGAAGAAGTCTCAATGGTCTATAGAGACCGACTTGGGGAAATTTTGGAAGAACTCGAAAGGAGAAAGTTCTTCAAATTATGAAGCATGCCACATGTTGGTTTTTCATGAGGGAAGCACAATAGCTGCAGTTGACCAAATGCGACTGCGATAAGGAAAGAGACTTAATCCAATTCAAAGATCAACTCTACCTAAACTCCTAAAATGCCCCAGACCACCACTAGTTCCATATCCAAATTCACCTATTCCCACACAAGAACCACCCCCTCTTCTAAAATACCCGGGACCACCACCAATCCCTTACCCAAATCCTTCACCCTCCTTCCTCAAAATTCCTGAACCATCACATCCTTCATCTTGCCCTGTCATACCGACACCTACTCTGGCTGCACAGCCAAGCCAACCTCTCTTCCTCTTCCGACAACTACAACCGACCCTGCTTTGGCGGCTATAGCAAACCCTTCCCCTTCAAAAACCACTCCATTACCACCTGTCCCTCCAAAACTAGTGGTGAACCAAGGAGTCGTCTTTCCTGAAGCCGACAAAGTTAAATATGATGTGATTGGGCACTTGAGGAGACTACTAGCTCTCTTAAGAGTCTATGAAGCTCTTATGTTATCAATTGACTTTCGAATGGCTCTGGTGCAAACTCTTTCCCTGCCTAAAGTATATGAGACTGAGATTGAGCGAATTGAGGTAGACCCTGCAATCATTAACAGTTGCATGACTATCACTTTCTTTGATGATGACCTTTAGTTGAGCGAGAGATTTCATAACCAGCCTCTCTTTGTGATTGGTGAACTGCATGCATGCCCAATCAATCAGATCATGCTGGATGAAGGATCAGCATTGAATCTTATGCCTAAGAAAATACTCACTCGGATCGGGATAGGCGTTGAGCAGCTCGAGCCAACGAGCTTGACAGTTCGGGGATTCAACCAGTCGAGAGAGAAACCGACTGGTTTGTCCGTCTCAAGCTCAAAATTGGAGATTTGAATGCTTCCACACTGTTTTATGTGATACTTCTTACAACATTCTTCTGGGTCGTCCCTGGCTACATGATCATGGGGTTGTTCCATCTACACTCCATCAATGCTTCAAATATAGTCGAGATGGAAGGCAACACACGATTTATGCTGATAAAAGATTGTTTCCCATTGCTGAGTCGCACTATGCTGATGCGAAGTACTATTTCACAGATCCTATGCGATCTCAAGAGCTAATGTTGCCTATGAAAGCCACTACGAACCCTAACATGAGAGAGACTGTTGAAACCTCTCATGAAGATGTTGAGGATATGGTGGGATCACTTAATCACATGTTTCAAGAAGAGAAGAGGGGTGTAAAAGTGATTCCCTTGACCCCCATTGATGGAAATTTACCAAGTTCTCCAGTGGAAGTGATGACTCAAAGTCATAAAGGGGAAGCCTCATCCTACCTCACCTTCACAAGAACCCATTACAATGGTGGCTCAAACTGAGCAAGTCATGAAAGAAGAAATCACTGGCTTGACCACTCTAACACCGACAGTAACTTATGCTCATGGTGACGTGAAAGTGTTACGCATCCCCATTCCCTTTATAGAAGCTAACGTTGCTCGTCGAGCTGAGACTGACCAGATAGTTGACCAAAAGGTCTTGCACATTCCAGTCTCTCTAAGAGAGGTGAATGATGCTTACCTTACTCCCCAAGTCAACTATACACCAAATCAACCCAAGGTGTTGCAGATACCAGTGGTTTTGCATATTGAGGAGGATGATGCTCACCTCATACCACCAACCCCTTTCCAGCATGACCATTTCAAGGTCTTGCAAATCCCCAAGGTCTTCCATATCCCAGCCCTCCAATGGGAGGAGGATAATGCTTACCTCACCTCTTCAGCTCCATATCAGCAAAGCCGCCCTAAAGTCTTGCAAAGCCGCCCTAAAGTCTTGCAAATCCCCGAGGTCTTGCATGTCCTAATCCCTGAAAGGGAGGAGGATAGTGCTTACCTCACTCACCAAGCCAGCTACATGCATGACCCTCAAAAGGTCTTGCACTTCCCAACCCCTGTCATGGAGACCCAGGTTGCTAATGAAAACATGACATATAGTCCTCTTTCCCTCTCCAATGACTTCATTGGTACTCCCGAACAACGATATGAAGTTTAAAGAAAAGCTATTATTGCTGAGTTGAAAGAGCAGGTTCAAGATTTACTCAATCAGGTCGAAACCATAAGGAAGGGAAAAGTTAGGGTGAAGGAAGTGTCACCTCCAAGTTCTTTTTCAGTCCCTCTACCTGGTTTCATTCTAGAAACCAGGAATGCTGGTGCTCCAAAGAACTCTCAGGGTTTCTCTTCTACAGATGCCTCAGTGTTACCGCAATGGGATCTTTATAGTCCCAAAGCTCATCAGATTATGAAGAAAATGGACTATGAACCGATAAGAAATCAGGGGTTAAAAGACAGTAAAGGGATGCTAACACCCTTTGCAGTTATCGAGACCACAACATCTCAGCATACCCAAAAGAAGGGCCTTGGATATTCGGGGCACACTGGGCTACCTCCCAGATCACTCTTGACTGAGCAAATCTTACATGTGACGGTATCTCAAGAACCGCCATTATCTCCCCTTGAACAATCCTTCCTTGAGGAGTCTATTCCCCTGGAGTCTCAAGAAGAAGTAGAAGTTGCCCAAACTTCTCAAGAACCTAAGGGTTCAGGAATGAAGGAAATAAAAGAAGAATTGCTAGTCATCAAGCAAAAAGTTGAAGTTCTTAAAGCTGATGAAGGAACTTCTAACCCCTTACCCCTTGACGAGGAGGAAATAGAAGAGGTACTGGAAGTCTTCGAAGATGGTGGTCAAGCCACAACTGATGATTTAGAAGAGGTAAACTTGGGTGATGAAACTGACCCAAGGCCAACCTTCATCTCAGCTATTATGCCTCCTAAAGAGATGCCCGGTCGAGACCCCAATGTCACAGTTCATATGTTAGGGATTGATCCATCCTTTAAGCATGTTAAGCAAAAATCAAAAAGGTTCCGAGCTGATCTTGAGACACAGATTGAGGCTGAAGTGAACAAGCTTAAGACAACAAATTTCATCGAAGAAGTCAAATACCCAAGGTGGTTGGCCAATGTTGTACTAGTCGAGAAGAATAATGGTCAGATCCGAGTCTGTATTGACTTCCGTGATTTGAATGTAGCTTGTCCTAAAGATGACTTTCCCCATCACTTCACTGAAATACTGATTGATTCAACAGCCAATTGCCAGCCCTTCTCCTTCATGGACGGTAATTCAAGTTATAACCAGATAAGGATGGCACCTGAAGATGAAGAGTCTACTACCTTTCTAACTCCCAAAGGGGTTTTCTGCTATACGGTGATGCCCTTCAGTCTCAAGAATGCCGGAGCCAGCTACCAAAGGGCTATGACCACTATCTTGAAAGATATGTTGCATAAAGAAGTGGAATGCTACGTAGATGATCTCGTAGTAAAGTCCAATGAGAGAAGCAATCATATCCAAAATCTTGAAAAAGTCTTTGAAAGACTTCGTCTGCACCAACTCAAGATGAATCCCTTGAAGTGTGCCTTTGGTGTCAAATTGTTGATCTCGTAGTAAAGCACACTTCAAGGCCTTGAATCACTCAGGAATAACTCACAAATAAGTCCAAAAAATTATAGCGTTCCTTAGGCTACAGTCAACCATTAGCCATCTAGTTGCTTAAGGGAGGTCAAGGATTGGAAAGTTATCAAATTGCTTGAAGCCTGCTTTAAGAGCAGTGGGTTGGTGCTTCAGGCAAAATGGTGAAGTCTTGAGGTATTTTCTAGAAAGATATGCACATACGAATATTTGTACCATTTTCCCCCTTTTTGTTGTGCCATCTTTCTTTTTTCTTTGATCGCTTGGATGAGATCTACATGTGTGCAAAATTTAGGGTCCAACAAACCCCTCTAGCACAAAGTGGCTTATGCTACAATCTAAGCCTGTGGGCTTATAGAATCTTTTTATATACATAATACATACATATCAGGTTTTGTTTGAAGAGGCCAAAGAATTTGCCGAAGCAGACCCTGGTTTGGTTTGGAGTTTGGAAAGTGGTTTGCTTCAATTTGGATGGAGGAGCTGCAGACAACGGCCTCTTACAGCAAAAGCTAAGGGAATCAACTAACATTGCTCCTCTCAAGTCTGTGCTGAAAACACATCATGCTAATGTCATCCCTCTAGCACTTATAGGGATTCAAATTTCTCTGTTACACCAAGTGGATTTCTAATATACAATAGATAGGTTATCCAGACAGATATTAAGGTGAAACTCAGTTCCAACATTTGAATCATTGTCACAAGGTGTTTTGCCCTAGGGCAACCACCACACCCCGTACATTACCAAGGGTTTTCATTTTGACTTCTATGTTATCACTTATTCAAGTTTTGCTGATAACAACTTGAAGGATATTGCATGAAATAAAGGAATACAAGAAAAAGGAAAATCCTCTCTAAATCTTGGGTGTTTAGGGCCTTTAAACACCATTAATATGTTTGGGAGCTTAAAAAAACATAGCAAAAAAACAAAATGACCAACATACTAGGTCAGAATCTTAAAAGTTCAACCTTGAACACCAGCTTTGTCAGAATTAAGGTTGTAAGGGTGGACTGTACCAGTAGGTCTGGTCCCTTGTTCAAAAGGTCATACTGGCAAATGTGGTAGGTCATACTGGCAAATGTGGTCTACTCAGGTCTTTTTAACACCATTATAAGCAAGATGAAACCCAAAAATGGGAAGGGACAAGTCCTTTATAAATCAAGCAGGTCAGAGTTTGTCACACAAGTCTTTGTAAATGGTGTGAGAGTCAGCAATAAAATTCTGTATCTTGATACAAATGGTGTTGTGCACCATGCCTCCAGTAAGTTTCAGGTAAACTATGAGTCTGATTGGTTCTTTAAGCTTTCTAGATACCGCAATAGTGACTTCACATAAGAGATGTGCTAAAGCATGTACTAACTAGATGCTCTCTTCACATAGGAAAGGTAACATGCCAAGGGCTCAAGGCCATAGAAACAAGCCTGGGTGGTAGCAAAACGAAGAAGCAAAACCCCAAAGAAAAGTCACAACAGAATATAAACAAATATTCATAAATAATTACTTAAAATATGGAGAAATAATACATCCGATTGCAGAAATGAAATTTTAAAAAGTGGCCAATTCATGAATCGGAAATAGGAGAGATATAACACAGTGAAAAGTTTCAGACAAAGAAACAATGGGTTGAAATACTGATCTCAATAAGAGATACATCCATCATGGATTCAATGGCTATGAGTGAAGCATGAGCACAGCGCAGAGCACTCAATTGTTGTAACCCCTTCAAATTTCATTACTTGGAAAACCAGGTAAACAGAGGTAAGATCATGTGATTTGAATACCCATGTAAAAAATAAACTTCAGGCCTGGAGATATGCCCAGAAAAGCCCCATATATGACCAAAAATTGAACCAAATACGTTTAATGCTATTCTTGAGCTTGGAGAATATACCAATATATGTCCACACTGCCAATATTAAATAAATTTATGATGAACCAAAAAGCAGCTAAAGTGACAAATTTTAATGAGTCCATCACACTAACCATTGATGATGAATTCCGAGAACCAGATCTCTCAGAGTACCAATAAGCACGGGAAGCCTCCAAAACTTCAACAGAGAGAACAGCACCAGCAACAGCCCCTAATCCAGCTCCCCGGAGAACACCACTATCAGAAGCACGGCCGGCCAATGCACCAGTGACTGCTCCTGTGAATGCTCCAGCTGCAAACAATGAAAATCATTAATAGTAACCAAACATGGTATCTGAAGATTATTTAATAGTCCGTGTTATATAGCCATTTCGTCTAAGCCAAAAGAAAAATTATATTACAGTCATCATTCCAATTAGAGGACATATGAAATGAAACATAGAAATTACAAGTACCATGAGTGTGGCCACAATGACAGGTGAGTTAAAATCCATGGGTAATGAACTAATGATCCCTCCCCTGGGTTACATCTTGGACCAATCTGAGTATGAGAGAGCTTGAGAAACAGATAGGCTTTCTTTTGAATTTTCAAATAGATGCCTCGTTCATTACCATGGGATCTTTATGTACGAGACAGGTGGGAGCAGACAATAATTATAGAAATTTACTTGCAAAGGGAATGAGTCAAATAGCATGCTTGATGATATAATGTAGAGACTTTTGCGCTAGATACAACAAAATTCAGAACTGATCTTTTTCTTTTTTTCTGGTAAGCCGAAAGCTAAAGAATGACTTAAACTGACAGGTAATCTTGCTCAACAAGAAAAAAAAGATCCGTCAAAGGCATGAGGCATTGATGAGAGTGAAATGATTTAGCATCAAATTCAGAGAGTCAATATACATAAAATTTTCAGTGGTCTATGCATATGACCATCCAACATGAGAAGCTACTTCGACATTATGAAATTGCTGATGATTGTTCTAGGGGATGCACTCCAAATATGAGTTGTTCCTGAAAACTCAAATAATATACCTTTTTAGTTATGGACCCAGTTTAACAAGTCCGAGGAAGCAATAAATTACTGGATGAAAGCATTAACCAAAAAATATTTTTTAGTTTATAATCTTTATTTTTATGGATGAGTGAGATTTATCCTTAAAGAAAAGCAAAAGAGTTAAAGAAATGCCCTGAAAGATTCTATCTTTTGAGTGGCTGTGAGGCAATGAAAATCTTCACTCTATTTCTGAGCATTGTTTTGGCGATATTTACAAAACATAGATATTGTTATTCCTCTCTCCTCTCTCCAAAATCCCTTGACATAATAACCAAGGTATGAGAGAAGCAACAATTTTCCACAATACCAATAAGACACTGAAAAGGCCAGAGAAAAAGATACAGATTGATCTCACATGATCTTCATATGAACGACCTCCCTACACGAGATACAGAGTTTGGCAAGTGGATACACTGATACTTGAGGTTAAGCTCAATCTTCTCCAAAGTCCTTATGCATCCAAAGGCCAAGACCGTTGGGAAACCTAGGATGTTGTAGAAGAAACAATAATGGGAAGGATCAACATCAACAGCATCAAGTGTCATACAAAATGACCTGAGAATGGAGAATTCAAAGGCTGTAATGATATGTTAACAATACACCAACGCTCGGATATGACCGTCAGTGTCAGACACGTATCGGAAGTGTCATACATGTAAATCCCCAATCAAGACATGGAGCTGAATTCTACATACGGTTTTTATAATTACTAAAACAGCTACAAGATATTAGTTCTTACGGATTTCCTCCCATCTGTCAGGCACGACAACCTCGTGAACAATATTCGCTTCTCTCCTTAGTGAAACCAAGGATGAAGCTTTTTCATCAATTTGGACCCCTGGCATTCACTTTTTCGAGTAATGTTGAAGTTTGTTTAAGAATCTGTTATGGATAGTTTTCCAACTCGCTCAGTATTAATATAAAAGATACTTTACATCTTCCACCCAAAGCCATGCATTACTTTATTCTTCTTTATTGAAAATCCAGGGACCCATTCAATCTCTTTTTAACATTTTCTGTAATTCATTTGCCTTAAACCTACATCTTTTTCACCTCGATCGTATCTGCATGTATCACCAAATAAATAAAGATGGAGTTACAAGTATTTCATTGTCATTTTTTTCATACGTATCAACCCTTCCCAGAGAGTAATTGAAGCTATACAATTGAAACAGGCTACTGCTAGCATCCACAACTTTAGTGGAAGACAGAAAATAAAAGTGCGACACGGCTACAAAATGGAAGAAAAAAAAAAAACAGAACCTTCAATTTCCCCAGCCAAACAAAATGCCCCTCTCGAATGAAAGAATTGGTGGTCTAGATACAGTTACCTATAGCAAAAATTCCAGTAAGAGCTCCAGAAAGTGCACCAGCAATCAAGCCTGGGAGATAAAAACGAGAACTGTCTCTCTGCTGTCTCACCCCATCGTCAGCCCTCGCAGGGGCAGAAGTTGAAGAAGAAGAGAAAGGCACCACAATTGGATTCGGAGCCACCCCTGGATTCTGCATCATCATCATTGTCGTCACTGAAGAATTAGCATAGGGTGCGCCGCAGAGGGTACAAGAGCGGGAGTCGTTGTCGTTGTTCCTAAAGGTACACCAGTCACAAATCCATACCGCCATCTCATCCTCTGCTCTGCAGGGGATAGGAAATGGGAATAATGATCATAAAATTCTCAGCTCCTCTCCCCTCCGCTCCGCTCCGCTCTGCTCAAATTGATAATGATAGATCACTCACCGATTGGGATGAAAGTCTCGTGGATTCTATGATGAATCTAAAAGCTTGAGATCGGAAAAGGTAGTGGTGAAAAAATCTCATCTACGTGGCTTTGGGGCTTTTAATATATCACATGCTGCTGGTACAAGGTAAAATGAAATAGCACGCTCGTAACGGAGAGATCAAATAGCTTTAAGGGCGGCTTCACGACTCATGAAGAGAGATTCCAGTTTTGACAAATGATCGGAGATTGTACCTTCCTTTGGACTTGAGCCTTTTTATATTACCATAACGTTACAACCTTAACAAGGCGCACCTCCAAATTTTACCGCTGATGTAAAAATAGTTTTAATATTATTTTAAAATCTACTAATTATAAAATTTTAAACTCTAAAAATAATTAAAATCAAGTAGATATATAAATATATGAAAATCTTAAAAATTGTCGATCTAGATAATGTGTTGTAAGGTGCTTCTCTCAAAATCTTTTATTTTTTCATAATCATACAACTCGACGATGTCTAGATAATCAATTAGAGAGTTTTTCAATATCAAAATAACTTTTTCTAACGGATTTTTGAAGTGCATTTTGGAATTGCATCCTTCCATGAACTTCTTCCTTTTTTTACAGATGGAATGGAAGGACAAGTGTTAAAGATGGGTGATGAAATAAATGGGGAAGGTGGAAGTGAAGGGGCCGGCAAAGTTATGCTTCGCATTGGGCCACGTGTTCCCCGTGAGTGGCAAGTTGCTTTTGAAATCACTTGTTCGCACAGTTTTACTCTTACTCGGTCATTAAAAATATATCTGATGGGCACGGAATGCCCAATCCGACTTACAAATCCGTCGTTTATGTCAATATATAGAAAATTGTTCGGGTGAACCAGCGATTTGTGATAGGAAATGGCATTTTGTTACAATAAAAATGTCGATTTATGGATTCGAATAGGTTTTTTTTGTCGATTCATTATTTTTTTCGTGCATTAAAACAATGATCTGGACTGATTTTTGCGATGCTCGCATAGTTTGGTATAATAATTATGATATATCATTCAAAAATTCCATATTCGTAGAAAAACCTGTTTACAGTTCCATATATGTGTCAATACTTGTTCCTTTGCCCAGAAAGAGAAAGAAATAGAAAACTAAAAATGAGCATCGATTCACAAATGAGGGTAAAATCTTCAAACTACGGGAGGAATGACCACAAAAAAATAACCCTCTTTATTAATAACTTGGGCCAAATACTCTGCGGTCCCAACAAGTGGTACCGAATACCTGAGATCGCAAACCAAAAAGACCATATCAATATATTTGAACTAATGCTCCAACAAATCAGTGCTCCCTCTTAAAGGGGCGTTGTTTTATTTTTTATTTTTGATAGAATAGTTTAGCATTTTGAATCTTGCACACAAAACCAACGGCTTTTTTTGGGAAAAAGTATTTCCCCAACGGAATCTATTATACCTACTTTTGGTTAGCAACACTCTCTTTCATGCGCAAGGAAGCAACCGCATAGGTATTGTTTTAGCTTGTACGAGATTTTGTGATGTTCTCAATTAATTAAGTGCAATTTTTCTTTTCTAAAGTTAAATTTTAATCTTCTTTTTTTCTTTCACTCCTTTCCAAAAGCTAATTTTCTATAAACCGTGAGAATAATAATAACTTAATCTAATTAGTGTCATCGTATTTCTTTGCCATGGGAGGGAAACTTAACATGACTTTCTTTCTCCATTTTAGTGTAACCATAAGAGGAATGCCTTTTGATAACCAGCTAATACCCAACATTGATTCTCCCCCATTTGATTTATCAATAAAAGAAACTCATCCTCTCATTTGGGATCAATACATGGATTTCCCTTTATATATCTCACCGTTCTATCACAAACTGTATGCATGAGGATTGTGACCTCCGTGTAACAAAACTTATTCCATTAGTAAATAAGTCATAGATAGATATATATAATAATTTCGAATTTCATGACACACTCCAAAGCATCAAATTTGATTAGAAATAATTGTGATCCCCTTATAACAAAACGAAAAAAACCTTATAGTATACAATCCCTAATATTAAATATTCCTCAATTTGTATGCCATTCAAATGCCTTCTAATTTTCATATTATAAGCTCATGTGTGAATTTTTGTGTTCTCCTATCTTTCTTTAAATACCCAAATTAAGGAACTTCGAGTTTTGAATTGTTGTCCTTTTCTTTGTTGAGTCACGTATCGATTCAAAACTTGAGCTTTTTAACTTACTTTTTTGAAAAATAAGTGGTTTGAAACTTGAAATTTTGAACTCCTTATTCATTGAAAGAATGCAAATGTCTATTTTTTAGACCATTACAGTAGTTAAAATGCCGTGATATATTTTATGGTCATCACGGGATTTAAAAATCGTAACACTTTTCATGGTCATTATAATATTTTAAATGCTGTGATATCTTCACGGTCATACGACTAAAGTGAAAGTTATTTTGGTTAAAAAAAAGTGAAAAGTGAAAAATCATAATTTTTTATGTGTTATTATAGATATTCTCACAAAAAATTATAATTCATGCCCATGCCCTTTTGTTTCTCCCTCTTTTGCCCTGAAATGGGAAGTGGTAAATAAATTTTGGACCTGGTTTCTAGGCGGCCAAGCCCGTATATGTAGAAATGCGGGCCTCTTAATAAGTCTATTTTTGAGATAGATTTTAAGACTTAATTTTTAAAAACATGTAATCTCTAACATGAGATCATGAATATGAAAACATACATAAGTTTTAAAAACTATAAATAATAATAATAATAAGAAAACATTTAAACCGTTAGTTTCCATTGTTTTTAAATGAAACAAAAGATGGATGCTTAACACTTTCCAGACCGCATATGTAGAAATGCGGTCCAACCCGCATGACATAATTTTCCATAAATTTTTGGCTTCAAAATTTGAAGTTTTGAACTCACGAAATAAAAGCGTCCTCACTTTCGACCATGAAGATCTGAAGTAGAAAAATACTTCATTGGACCTTCGAAGTTCGAAACAAGGGCATTTCGACAAAAACTTAAAAAAACCAAAGAGAAAAATAAGATCACAAAATTTTGGAGAGAACTGCATACTTAAAAGAGGCATGAGCGTAAATTTCTTCAACTTAATACACTGGCATTATTTGCAAGGCACGTTGCGATTATCTGCCAAACCCCATCCAGCAAAGGAGGTTTTCTTTTTCAATCCCAAATTCCAATTCCCGTTTCAGAAGCTCAATCTCTCTATTTCCCAGCAGATCTGGTGGGTTGCAGAGACAATTGATTAATCTGAGTAGTAGTAGTAATAGTAAGGATGTGTAGATTTTGGGGCTTTCTCCCTCTCCTTGTGCTTGTATTGTTTCCTTGGGAGGGTCTGAGCCTCCGCTTTGATTTAAAATCGGGTAGTTCAAAATGCATAGCCGAAGACATCCAGATCAATGCCATGGCTGTCGGTCATTACAGCGTCGTTGACCTTCAAGAGGGACAGCCCACACCCGATTCTCACAAGATCACCGTCCGGGTATTACATATTAATCTTTTCCTTTTCTCTCTTACACTTCATCGCCTTATCAATCTTTTGATTTTGATTATTGTTGCTGTGTTTCTTCCACTTGTATTTCTGGTGGACTGATCTGCGAGACTTATGAACCTAGGTTACGTCCCCTTATGGAAACAGTCTTCATTATGGGGACCATGTGGATTCTGGTCAATTTTCCTTTACATCGACTGAGGCCGGGGACTACATGGCTTGCTTTTGGGCGGCCGACCACAAGCCCCCTGAAACCCTCACAATTGAGTTTGACTGGAGGACTGGAGTCGCTGCCAAGGACTGGCCCAACGTTGCCAAGAAAGGCCAGATCGACGTGAGTTTCCTCTCTCTCTCTCT
>NW_006494904.1:9005364-9039513 GCF_000471905.2 Amborella trichopoda
TCAACGCATACAATATCTTGCCTATCAGTATCAGGGACTAACACATATCTACACTTATTAAATCCAGTCATAATTGCGTCATTTGTGTGTATATCCTTGTCAACATAAAAAAAAGGTGGGTTCAAATAATAACCAGCAGCATACAATGGCCGATGTAGCTTCTTATCCCACTTCTCATCAATAATCTCCAAAACAGGTTTGTAGCAGTTCCCATCATTATCAAAATTTTGGGCTATCTCTCTTTTGCATTTCTCCACAGCCTCATATATATAGCCCATAGAACGCTTGTCACTATCAACTATGCAAAGGACTTTAATAAGAGGAAAAAATACCTTAAGAGCACCCTTTACCCCTCGCCAAAAAGCCTTAAAAAGGATAATATTTCCACCAACCTGATCCTTGGACCACTTGCATGCTCTCCAGTCATCTGAGGTAAACATCTGCCTCAAGTGCACTATCCTCGAATGCATGTTATCTAGGCATAAGTACCAGGTTGCAAATCTCGTGACCCCAGGCCTCACAATCTCTTTCTTGGGCATCATGGATATGATCAGAGGCATCAATAGACCTAAAAAAAACAGTCCCTTAAGGACAATTCACAAGCAAATTCCTCTGACTTCTTCTCTTCCTATCACTCCAAGCATCAGTCATAATAGAAACCCCATATTGAGCTCATGCATCCTTCTTAACTTCTACAGCTTCCTTCATGACACTCACCGCCTTTTTCAAAAGAGGTTCTGAAGCTCATATGGGGTTGGTGGTTTCATCCCAGGCCTAAATTTGTCAATTGCCTCTACTGAGGTGTAGAAGCTGCTTAAGCGAGCTGTATTGAAATGAATGCCCACCTCATAAAACCATGTAGCAAGATAATAAGCAGCTCTATCTCTCTCTTCCTTCGTCATACTATTTTCAATGGTAGTTTGCTTCTTTGTTTTCTCTCCTGCAACCTCAGGGTCAGGCCACGGCAAAAAACTATCCATAGGGCCTCTCACCCGAGGCTTCTTGTTCTCAGAACTAGAACTAGAAGTAATTACAACTCCCTTTCCCTTTCCCCTAATAATGGATTGTTCTACCTTTTGACATCCCTCCCCAATCCCATCCTCATCACTATTATCATCATCATAATTGACCTGAACCCCCTAATCTCTGCTATAGAGGCAATCTCTCATCTTTTTTCATTTTTACCACATTAAAAAAATTGGTTATTTCCTCTTTAACGACATCAAGAGTTTTTTTACATTGGGCAACATCCCCCCGATACCGACAAGATGTTTCTTGAACCGGTTAATACCCTTTTTTGGACCCTTCTCACAAAACTTGCATCTTATGCAATTTTTATCATTAGGATCTGGGTTGTAGCCATACTTCCAATCGGGAATCACCACGCCTATTAGATCCCGAGGAAGACATTTCAAAATAATGCAATTTATACAAGCAATAAAAAAAGATCACTTACTTGAGTTTGATTATTCAATCTCCAAACTTCCACCTCAAAGATGCTTTTGAGGACTCAAAATCTTCTAAAAAAAGACCCCAATAGATTTATAAAGCATAAAAAATTAAATCTAATATCAATGATTGATGTTTCGATCAATTTCTCATAACTTTGAGAAACCCTTTGATCCTTATGAATTACCAAAAAACTAGTTTTTTGGGGGCTTTCTCTCTTTAAAATGGGCTCCAATAAATTTTAGATTTCAAAAGGACCTAAAACCCCATTTTTGACCCTTTAGTATAAAAAAAAGGGACAAAAACTGTCCCCACCAAAGTCTTTTTCCGCCTTTGGGCGGGGCGCATGACCTGGGCGGCCAGGGACGACGGCGTTTTTAGGGCGTCTAGGCCTGGGCGATGCGCCTAGGCCCCTAGATCCGCCTAGGCGCTGGGCGGTCCGCTTTTTGGAACACTGCTTAGAGTACAATTGCAACATTAGATAAATTTATGGAATCTCTTGCCGTTATTTCTTCTACTGATGGAACATGGATTGTGGATAGTGGGAATGCCAACTATGTATTAGGAGAAGTTCAACTTCAAAGATCTCTTCACTTAAAGGAAGAGAGTAGAATTTGGAAAAAGGAAGAAGCAACGCAAAGCTATTCTTCTTATTTTTTTTGAATTTCAATTCCAAAGCTATTCTGTTTTTTTTTTAATTTCAAGTTCAAAGCTATTCTTGTGGAGCACAAGATGGCTTAAAATAATAAAAAGCCCTTCTCTTCTCAGAATCAAGAGGACAACTTGTCAAATATGTGGAAGAGGAGCCATTCAACTAGTAATTGTTTCGGCTGATACAAGAATGATAATGAAATGAATCAATAAGGAAATCAAATTACTACCTTAGCCAATACCTAGAGTACAACTGCAACATTAGATAATTTTATGGAATCTCTTGCCATTGCTTCTTCTACTGATGGAACATGGATTGTAGATAGTGGGGATGCCAACCATGTATTTGGAGATCTTGGTATGTTTTCTTCCTGTGATACTTTTACTAGAAGTGGTTCGATTATAATTGGTGATGTGTCCTCCCTCGACATTGCACATGTAGATATTATAATTGGTGATGTGTCCTCCCTCGACATCACACATGTAGGTAATGTCACAGTTGAGTTTTCTTTCTGGCCTATTCACTTGAATCATGTTTTCCTTATTCCTAATCTTAGACATAATCTGATTTCTGGTTCCCAACTAGTGCATGATAATGGGATCTACTGTCCCAATTTTGTTTTTTTGAAGGAACAACCATTGGAAATCAACATTCACTAGGGGAACTCGTCGTGGACAGTTATATGTGATAGATTGCCTTGCAAGGAAGCATCTGATGTTGGTCTTGAGTATAAATGTTAAAGATGCCGGTTTATGGCATCATCATCTAGGTCATTGTAATCTGGAATCATTCAATGCACTTTGCAATGAGGATGTTGAGCCCTCAAATGTCAAAGATCTTGGTTTGTTTGTTATGGATGTTAGTTGGGAAAATTTTTTGAACTTCCCTACTCTCTTGCGTGGTTCTCGTTGCAAATGTGGTAGTAGTCCACTTTTATATGCATGGAATTTTTGTGAAATCATGGCTCTTTAGCCACACACTGCTTGATCGTCGTAGAAGATCCTCATACAAGCACTTTACTAGATCGAACTTGAGCTAAGTTTGGAACTTCTTCAACTAAGCGGCTTCTTTTGCTGCGAGACAAGATGCTACATACTCTGATTCCATAGTCGAGAGTGCAATGATGTCCTGTTTCCTTGAGCACCAGGAAACAACTACACCAGCAAGTGTGAAGATATACCTGGATGTGGACTCCATCTCATTTGGATCGTCTTGGTAGTCTGCATCTGAATATACCTATATTTGAGTATTTGAGCCTCCTCCATAGGTAAATGTGAGATTAACGGTTCCCTTCAAATATTGCAAAACTTCCTTTATTGCCTTCTAGTGCTCCATGCCTAGACTACTCAGGATCTTGTTGATCACGTTCACAGCCAATGATAAGTCCGGTTTCTTTATAAAAAAATGATAAGTCCGGTCTCGTGTCCAACATAACATACATTAGCGAACCTAATGCACTTCTGTATGGAATTCTCTGCATGGCCTCTTTTTCCTCTGTACTTGTGGGACGCATGGCTAGAATCAGCTTGATCTTCTTATTAGTGGGGGTCAGTATGGTCCTACAATTATCCATATCAAATCTTTCCAATATTCTTATGTAGTATGTCTCTTGCGATGGCTAAATGTTCCTTTTCTTTTATTTCTTGTGATCTTGATTCCTAGAACATATGAGAAGCCTCTCCAAGATCCTTCATATCAAAATGCGGTGGCAAGAAAGCTCTTGTTTCTAGAACAAGAGTTATTGAACTACTGGCTGGATGTCATCGACATACAAGGAGATGAACACAACATCACTCCCTTTGACCTTGGTCTATATGCAATAATCCTCCTTGTTAGGCATGAAGCCAACATTTGACAAGGTTTCTTGAAACTTCATGTACCATTAATCAGATGCTTGCTTAAGGCCATAAAAGGATTTTTTAAGTTTATACACTAGGTTTTCTTTTCCTTATCTATGAAGCCCTCTGGTTGTTTCATATAAGTTTATTCTTTGAACTCCGCATTTAGAGAGTCTAGTTTTACATCCATCTGGTGGAGTTTGAAGTCGCAATGGGCTGCTATGACAATCAGGATCGTAATGGATGAGAACTTAGCTACATGGTAGAAGATTTCATTATAGTCAATTCCTTCTTTCTAAGTAAACCCCTTTGCCACACAAGTTTGACTTTATATTTTTCTAACTTCCCTTCCACATTGAACTTCTTCTTATAGATCCATTCACAGCTTATAGGTTTTTTATTAGGTATGGTGACTAGATCCCATACATGGTTTTATTTGTTCGACTTAAGTTCATCAAACATGGCTTCTTCCCACTTATTCCTTTCTTGACATGTTATGGCTTCTTAATATGAAGATGATTCAAGTAAAGATTTCACATCAATCCGCACATAGTACTCTCTTAGGAAGGTGAAGAATTCAGGTCGTCTCCGAATTCAGCTACTTATCCTAGAACGAGGTTGTTCAGGATCCTGGTCATATCCATGTCACTCATTATTTCATAAAAGTCCATGGGCTTATGAATGACATGACCTCAAGGAACTCTTCCTCAAGGAAATGGGCATCCCTACTCTCTAAAATAGACCATGTATCAGGTTGTAGAATCTGTATCCCTTACCATGATGTGGCTGTCCTATGAATATGGATTTAATGGTTTTTGGTTCTGACTTGGTCCTATTTTGGTGGGGTATTAGGACATGGGCTGAGCATCCCCATACTTTTAGGTGGTCAAGGGACGGAGCAGGACTAGGGAAATCCATTTGTTTTGATTGCCAATCAAGTTGAGGTTATGATAGAATCCAGAAATTGTTGAAGAGAGGCGATTTGATGGAAGTGTCTGATTTTCAGGCTTGCTGACCCTTCGTGGCAAACTACCCCAATTCGAAAGTTTCGTCTTTGAATCATGAGATTTTGCAACCGAAAGGGAAGGAAATCTCTGGGAACTCTGCTAATTATTAGTTGAGATTAGCCATAGTTGAAAAAAGTTGAAATACCCATTTTAAACAAAATATGGTTCCTTGATTGTTAAAAATATTTATACTTTCTTTTGGTATCAAAATAAAAAAGTAGCTTTTGATATTGTACCATTTTGGCATTTAATGATTGTTACATTTGTCATGGTATAGCTTCGACCCAAAGTTTTGAGTTCAAAATTTTTTCTCACATGCTCCCTCAGGAACACACTGTGATTCTTGATACTTTGTGAAATAGACTTAATAGCATTTTATGGATCTAAAATTCAGGATACTTCTTTTTGAGAAGGAGATCATATGAGTGCTTGAAAATAAAAAGGTTGAATTTTAGTTTTAACAAATTTTAAATGAAATTTTTAGCCGATGGATCATACACATGAAGGAACATATAGTGATAAGACATTATGTATGATGATATTAGCTTATTGCATGTATTATATAAACTTAGCCTAAATACACATAAATGTATCACACCATGGGAACCTATCATCCAAAGCTCCAAATGCATTTCTTATGCGCCACATGGCATCCAAACCATGTGGTGCTTTATATATATATATATATGGATTATTAATTATAATTATAATATTTCATTATAATAATTGTATTATAGATAGTATTCACTATATTATGTGTAGGTATTGATGAGATTACATTGTTAGTATGTTTTTTCTCCGTGTTGTAACACATATATTGATGAGTATGGCATTTGTTACCATTTCTTTACTCTCTATCTCCATGTGTAGATATGTGTGTTGCAACTGAGTCATTTTTTATTTATTGTTGAAATTAGAAATAATTTTTGTACATTTGATTGTATGATTAGCATGATCAATTTTCTTTTTTAAGTAAACATATGATTTTAGAATTTGTTATTAAATAAATGGTAATACACATAAGAAAACTCCTTAAATTCTTCTCTCAATTTATTCATTTCGCTAAACAAATGTCAATAATATCACACCTATCACAACAATAGAAAAAGTCATTGTTTTTTGTATTCACTTGTATAACTTTTTAATGAGAGTTGCAAGGTGCATGTTGCTAGCATTAATTAAGTTACCAAGAAAAATAAACAAATGAAAACCCAATAATGGTTCCTTAATGGTGGAAAGAAAAATTAAAATTGCTAGTCCCCCCAAAAAAAAAGAGGAGGAAGAAGAAGAAAATATTTGCTACTTTCCTAGATATTGAAAAGAAAAGAAAATTGTTATCATATTTCAAGGTTTGCTTTTTCGTTTTTCTTTTGGTTGCTCCTTTTGCAGGAGTGTTGGTGACATGGGCTCTGAAATATGAATATTACCGAACTTGAATGTGCTTCTACCCTCCTTTTATTTTCTCTTGTTTCAACATTTGTGTTTCCACAGTTCAATTTGCCTGGCCGAGGTGGCTAACGAGATCGTTCTTTTTTTTTTGTTTGGAAGAAGTTTAACTTTATATTAATAGAAAGGATCTACAAGTACAAAAATGGCATCCCACACAAGGGAGCAATATACAAAAAAACCAGTGAGATGGTGTGCTATATCCAAAGAGTGCTATACATCAATTTTAAAAGCCCAAAAAAGTGCATCGAGGAACCACGAACTCCAAAAACTGTCAAGAGGTTTGTCCTGCATCCCATGGCATTGCCCCTTCCTTAGCGAAGGTATCGGCAAGGGAGTTGGCCTCGCGCCATATATGTGTCCAGGAGGTATGAATATTGCTGCAAATGTCAAAATATCATAAAAAATTGTGAGTGAGTCTCCAAGGATGGGCAGCAGATGCCGAAGCCCAAGAAATGACATTTTTGGAGTCCCCTTTGACGATAAGAAAATCACTCCACAGGGTTGAAGGCTATCAAGCCCTCGAGGAGGGAGAGGGATTTTGCTGTGATACGTTCGGTGTGGCCAATGGGTTGAGAGAAGGACAAGATGGTGTTGCCAAGTTGGTCTCTGACGATGCTGCTCATCCCAGCGAGCCCAGGGTTACCCAGGGAGCAATTGTCGAAGTTAAGTTTGATGTGGCGTAGGTCTACATAGCAAGGCTCGAGAGACGTGGGGTTCTAAGGTGGCTTAAGTCTTGCGAGTTCTGCAGAAAGTCCGTGAAGGACTAGTTCTTGAAGTGTTTGTGATTCTTGGCGCAAAAGATCACCATAGTTCTTATGTGCTCCTTTAGGACCTCAGTAGAAGCCTTTGCTTAGTGGAAGATTTTGTGGTTCTTCTCGTTCCAGATGGCCCACAACGTGGCTGACACTGTGGCCTTCGAAAGAAATATGCCTAATTTTGGCCATGGTAGATGTTGAAGCAAACTGAAGAGGAGCGGAACTGTTGATTGAGTTACCCAAGACCACCCAAAGAGCTGTAAGAATTCCCCCAACAATTTCGCAGCCACTGTGCAGTGGATGAAGAGGTGTGTGGATTGGTATCCTCTTCACTCGAACACATGATGCACCGGTTAGGTAAGGGCAGACCCCTATTTTGGAGATGGTTGACCGTCAAAAACTCTTTCATAACTAGCCAGCAATTGGAAACTTGGATCTTCGGGGGGACGAATGGGAACTAGGCTCTGGCAGGTAGGGGAAGGGGGTCGGGTGGAATAGTTAGGTAGAGAGAGGAGTGATAGGTAGAAAGAGGACAAGGATAAATTACCCGAGGCATGAAGAGCCCAGATGAGCTTGTCGTGACCCGAGTGGGACAGGTAGATTGAGTTCATTAAAGCATTGAGCTGAGGAAAGATTTGAACTCATGATTAGCAAGGGATCTTTTGAAGTGTGGGCCAGGTTCTAGTGCAACTAGTGGCCGAGCACTGTGGCTGAGCGGTTACTAACCAGAAGGTATAAATTGAGAAATCTCTCCCTCAAGGGGTCTATCCAATCCAGAGGTCGGACAAGAAAAGGATGCGTTTGCCCACCCTTGGGAGGAAATGGATATTGGCCTTGAAATGATTGTAGCAGTGGACTCTGGATCGCAAATGCCAGAGGAGTGGCTATTTGTGTTCCAGGGGGATAGCCAAGGAGAGGGGTCGGGATTGTATTTTTGGCTGAGTACCTCTTGCCATAAGTGACGCTCTTGTGTAAAGAGATGCCACCACCATTTGCCACGTAGAGCGAGGTTATTACTTTTGAGTTTGCGAATTCCTACACCCTCTGAGGATTTAGGCTTGCAGACTTTTGTCCCAAGCGGTTAAGTGAAATTTTTTGGTTGTCCCCTCTCCTAACCAAAGGAAATTTCTCATCAGTTGTTCAAAGCAGGTGATAATAGAGGCAGGTATAAGGTAAAGTAACATTTGGTAGATGGGGACATTAGAGAGGTTTCCTTGATTAGAGTCACCCTTCTCGACAAGGAGATGAAACACCCTTTCGAACTGGCGAACTTGTGGTTGAATTTGTCGATGAGATATCGCCAGTGACTATGTTAGGCTTACTCGAGTACAGTGGTAGCTCCAAAAATGAGGTGGGCAGGGTGTCAATGCTGCATCCCCACCTTTCGGCTGAAGCTGTAGTTGTTAGAGCATCGGAGGCCACCCTAATCATCTTTGTCTTGGCCATGTTAACCTTGAGTGCGGTGGCTAGCTGGAAGCCTTTAAGGAAGAGGAAAAGGGTGTTGATGTGCTGGTCTGTGACATCACAAATAAGTAAGGTATTGTCAATGTCATATAAGTGGAATACCATAGTGCCAACATTCCCACTTTTAAATCCTTTCAGAAGGCTGGAGCTCATTCCCACTTTTAAATCCTTTAAGAAGGCTGTAGCTATACATCCTAGCCAAAAATCTACGGAAAACCTTTGCTACAATGGCGGAGAGAAATGGGGAGAGGGGATCCCCTTGCCTTAACCCTTTGGGTGAAGGGAAAAAACCTTTGGGGGAGCCATTGATCAAGATGGAGAAATGTGGATTCGAAATGCAGCCTCTGATCCACGACCCCCACCGAATACCGAAGCCCATTCTTAGAAGGGTGTTGTCGAGAATCGCCTAATTGACAACGACTTTCTCCCAATCTAATTTAATGACAAGAGTCGGGGTTTTGGCGAGGGAGTGAGAATGGATGCATTTATGTGCAACCAATGCACCGTCAAGGATTTGTTGGTCCTTCACCAAAGCCCCTTAATTAGTGGATATGACCCAGCTCAGGACCTCCCTGATTTTGGAGGCTAGCATTTTAGAGAGAAATTTGTACGAGCTATTGATAAGGCTTAGGGGCCTGAAGTGTTTAAGCTCGTAGTGAACTTTAATTAAGAAAAAAAAGTCTTTAAGCTTGTCCACCCCCTGTACTCTAGGTGCTAGGGCTATGCAGGTGGCATTCATGGCTTTGTGGACTATTCCTCTTTCGTGAGATTCACGAAAGAAAGAGAGGATGTCTGGGTGAAGGGAATTCCAGAATTGCTTGAAGAGGGCTTTGGGGTAGCCATTAGGTCCCGGGGCTCGGTCTTGGCCAAGGTCTCTAATGGCTTGAGTGATCTCTTCTTTAGTGAAAGGGCGTTCTAACCAAGCAGCTTTGTCAGGAGGGATGATTAGGAAGGAGAGGTCGGCTGGGGCTAGGAATCGATGCTCAAAGAAGTCTATGATTGCTGATTCCACAAGGTGTGGCGTATCGAGTATCAGATTGCTAGTCTTAATATGGGATATGGTGTTCTCTCTTTCTGCAATTTTATGGAAAAAAACAGCGTTTTGATCCCCATGTTTGAGCCATTTCACACTAAAATGTTGGAACCGATACATTTCTTCTTTGTGGAGGATGGATTGGAATTCACATTTGAGATGAGATCTCTCACTGCATTCCGTGAGGCTAAGGTTTTACTTTTCTTCAATTTGATCCCACTCGCTATTGGATTGGAGGATGGCTGTTTTCCGGGCCTGGAAATTTCTAGGGAGGCTGCAGCTCTAGTTCTTTAGGGAGTGCTTGAGGAGTTGCAATTTTCGTTGGAGACGAAAGCCATCCCATCCCTAGACTGAAGCCGAGAAAGAGTCCCACCAAGTGGGGATGAGAGTGCCAAGTTGAGGTTGATCGAGCCAAGTTAATTCCAACCGAAAATGTTTAGATCCTCTAGGGATAGGTTGGGTGTCAATAAGGATGGGTTTATAGTCCGAGGTAGGTTTAGGGAGAGCAAAAGAATGGGTTCAGGGGCAAATGAGGTACCGGTCGAGTTTTATAGGGATGGGGTAGGGGAGTGGTTAGACTAGGTGAATGCTGCTCCTTCACGTGGTATATCAATAAGTTGGTGTCTGGAAATGAAATCGAAGTGGCCCTTGCTTTAGGCAACTCTAGAAAAGGTGTTGGTCCACTAGGTGAATGCTGCTCCTTCAAGTGGTAAATCAATAAGTTGGTGTCTGGAAATGAAATCAAAGTGGCCCATGCTTTGGGCAACTCTAGAAAAGGTGTTTCTCTCAAAGGACCAACTTGTGATTTCAATGTCACTGCTGAGACACCACCACAAAGGAGGCAAAGCCGCAATGGCATCTAGTTCCTCCCAAGACAGGCTTCTGGGACTTTCTGATTGGGCCGTAAATGGCCATGAGATTCCAGGGCAGGCTTAAGAGACCCTTTTGAGGCCGACTGTGACCTGGAAATTGGACACAAAGGAGGAAGAGAGGGAATGGGTGGTTGGGTCCTAGATGATCCAGATGCCACCTGATGCTCCGACTGCCTCGAGAACACGCCACTGGCATGGCTGTGAGCCCCAGACCTTGCGGACCTCACTGAGGGATGGATAAGGTTTCTTGGTTACGACTAGGGCAAGGACATAGGGGGATTACTTCTGGCAGAAGTCTCGTGAAGGAGCCTTTAAGGGGTCCTCTAAACCCCTGACATTCCAGGTGAGGAGTTTCATGAGGGGTTAAGGGGTTAGGATCTCTGGGACGATCTCCTAAGAAGAGTGAGCGAGCAGGAGCTTCCAGGGAGGCAGGGGGAGGGGATGGCTTCACTATGTCGTAATGTACCTCAAAGGTGAGGTTTGCTAACTTTCTAATGCCTTTATTACTCTTACTTGCTTTGCATATGTGCGCATTGGCTTTCAAGAACACATTGACGTCCACCTCCTGGTTGTCGCATTTGGAGCCCATGACTTTGAGCACTTGTGCACTGTCTGCTTGGGTGTTGTCCTTACCATTGATGAAGCTTGAGCCAACTGAAGGTGGGGAAGAAGAGGTCAACTCCGAGCTAGGCTGGGTGAGGAGTTTGAGTGGTGGTTACTCGGGCGTTTAGGCCTACATCCACTCAAGGGGAAAAAGGAGCCTGATCTCAGGGGAGAGGGATTGCTGTTAACTGAGAATGGTTAGGGTTGGAATAGGGGATAAGTGGTAAGGGTTTGGTGGTGACGAGTTGGAGGGTGGTGGATTGGATGTGGTAACAGGAGGATGGGGGAAAGGAACTGGGATGGCAGCTAAAGGAGGGAAGAAGAAGCGGGGGTTGGAAGGGGAGGGTGGGAGAGCAAGGGGTGGAGGTAAGCCTGGGGAGGGCAACAATCCTCTACCCAATAGGAGGGTAAGGGGATAGGGATTAAAATAGGGTTTTTTTTAGGTGGGGTGGGGGGTGTTGGTAATTGTTATAGAGAGAGAGGGGAGGAAAGTGGGGATGAAAAGTTGAGTGATCCTACTTGGGGATTGAGGGGTGGGGTCACGGAGTACTGAAAGTAGAGAGGGGTGTTGGGGGAGGGTGGGGGGGACAGCTAGGGTTGGGGTTGAGGAAGGGTAAGTTCTGGGATCCATCGAAAAGGAGTCCAGAGGAGGTGGCAGGAAGAAGTTTTCAGGGAAGGGGTGCTTGTGTTGGGAGGGGGGCTTGGGGAATAGGGGCCATAGGGCTGGACAGTTGGAATAGGCCAGATAGGAAGGGCAGGGTCAGTGGTTACCAAGGTGGGAGCAGTGGAGGGGGTAGGAGGGGAAAGACAGGCTAACAGGGGAAGAAGAAAAGGTAGTAGGAGATTGAGCCAGAAAGGAGGGAGAAGGGGAGGAGCTGGGTAGTGGTGAGGTGTACAGCTCCGAAATTGGATAGAGGCCCAATTGGGAAAGGGGACGGGTGGAAGGTTTGGAGAGTGAAGACACGGCGAGGGGTGTGGGGAAGGGAAAACAGGGAAGGGGGATGAGAAGGGAGGCTCAAAGGGGAGAGATAGGTCGGTGGAGAGAGCAGCAGAGGTTATCAAGGGGGAAGAGGAAGAGGGAAGGTGGGGGTGGCCCTCACCACCGTTGGATGAGGAGGGGTGATCTCGGAGTAGAGGGATGAAGCCATGGGTCCTGTGGGGGTCTCGAGGGTCAGGCGATGGGAGTGTGTGCTAGTGGACGTGTATACGTAGTTACTGTACAGGCCTTCGCATGGAGGACCCATCTGTGCTGAGAGCTTGCTGGGGGCGGTTGTGGGGGGTGGGGAGGAGGGGGCAGGTGAGTTGTCATGTGCTCGAAAGTTGTTCGACACGTGTGGAGAGATGGAGGAAGGATGGGAGGGTTCCACAAGGAGGGTTAGGGGTGATGTGTGCCCTGTTTTGGACGGTCGGATGAGGGCTAGCAGGTGATGGTCGAGCCTTCACGGTTGGGTTGATTGGTTGCCAAGGGCAGCATGATGGCAAGATGCTGAGATCTATGGTTGTGATGGGGGAGCCTCTGTCTTCTGTGAGTGACTCTGGTCCAGGCACCTTGGGCGTCTGAGGGGGATTTCTCCCCTCCTTGGACGTGATCAGGGGAAAACGGGAAGCAGTCACCCAGGAAGTTTGAACACAGTAAAGGAGTCCATCTATGGAAAGCCAAAGTATGGGAGGGATGGAATGAGGGTCGAGCGTTTCAATGAGAAGTCTGATGGAGCCAATGGGAGCTGTTCCTTGGATTTCCAATGCACAGACAAAAAATTTCCGAGGTGGTTTTGGATCGATTTGAAGGTGTGCAGGTGCCATACATGTAGTGCACCCAAGAGCAGGGACCAAGCAGCTAGGGTTAGGGAGGTGCCTCTGAAGGACAGGGGGGAAGGAAGGGGAGGGGGGGGACTGATTGGGGGGGCCCTGTGAGCACTATGCTCCGAGGAGAACGAGAATAGGTGTGGGATCCATCTGAGAGTTTTCTGCACCCAAGATGTGGCTCCTTCCAGAAGTCTTGGCCCATTTTTTGATACCTCGCATGTCATCTCTTTAAGGAAAGAAACACCTAACTAGAGAGGAGCGTAACTTGGTCTTCTGCCCGCTAATCTGAGGGTGATCTAGAAAGATGAGGTTCTGGGTAATCTTGTTACTGGATGGTGAAGCAGCGGGGGAGGGTGGCGGGTGAGGAGAGAGTGGGCTAGGAGAGCTGTTTGAGGGCTGATACGAAATAGGGCAGAGAAAGGCTTGGGCCAGAGGAAGTCTGGAGCATGGGGGAGAAGGAAGTTTGAACGAGGGATTGTGGTAGAGTAGGGGGAGGGGAGGGGCGGAGGAGGTATAGTGGAGGGGTTTGGAGGAGTGTCTCAGTGTTTTCTGTAGTTGATGTCTGCTTTACCCGGTAAGGTTTCATGGTTCCTGAATGAACTTCCTCGACTGCTAATGACATTCTGAGCTCACCTATTTGATTGGTTTTCTGGAATCAGGAAGAAACATTGTCATTTATCCACTTAATCTCTCGATTCTTCTGCCGAAAGTTCTTTTATGTATCTTTAATGATGGCATGCAAGTCGTTGCCTATAATGTGGCTGGTCTCATTCCTCGTGCAAATGATACCTGTTGTCATAACAACATGAACCCTGAACCTTCAGGAAAAAACGAGAAAAAAAAAAAGTAAACCCTGACACTGATGTTGATGAGAAGAGTGGTGGAGTTATCGTTTAAAGTATTTAGGAGTAATAATAAAGTTCCTTATGTGACATGCTGATTTTGTATACTGTTGCGTGTGTACATCTCTATAGTTGCTTATTTTTTCCACTGTTTATTAAAGAAAGATATTAATGTGAAGGAGCTGTTCTTAATGTGATTTTCCATTCCCAGGTCATGGAGCTGGAGCTGAAAAAGTTGGAGGACACAATTAAATCTATCCATGAAGAGATGTATTTTTTGCGAGAGAGGTACCATCAACAGTTCCATCTAAAGCAAATTGTTTTCCCCCTCTCCTGATCCAACTTGATCCTGATGCTCCAAGTGGTGCACTTGAGGCTATGTCTATCTTTGTTTATATTTAATGGGTATTAATAGGTTTTTTGGTTTCCTGCGTTCCAGGGAGGAAGAGATGCACATGCTGAACATAACAACGAACTCCAGGATGGCCTGGTTGAGTTTCCTATCTCTGGTAATCTGCTTATCGGTGGCAGGGCTGCAGCTATGGCATTTGAAGACATTCTTCGAGAGGAAGAAGCTTCTCTAGATCTACAGAGAAGATGATATTTTTTCTTAATCAGATGCAACTTTCTGAGATTACTGGACTTATAGTCAATAGAATTCCTCTAATCAAAAGTTTGTTTAGCTTTGATGAGGAATATAGTTAATGTATTCACTGCCTATCATTTAAATTTGAAATATAATACTTTTGCTTTTGCCTTTGATCTCGGGTCTGAAATTCATAAGCCAGCAGCACGATGTTATACGGCCCACCATCGAGGCATTGACTGCATTGGAAAATCTACATTGCCTGAGCGCCTATATTTGTACAATGGATGAGATGAATGTCATGCACTAAATGCCACATCCATGCGTGTGGGAGCGGGCTGGTTTGCCCCCCATTCTGCTATAGCAATCGGATCCCTATGCTTGGATCAAACTTTGGTTGGATTGACAAAGCATTATGATATGAAAATCGACATGCCTAAGAATTAGCATAGATTTACCAATAGAACATTGATGCACATGTGAATTTTTTTTTTTTTTTTTTAACTGTTGACTTTGTATTAAATTTATGATTCACACGATGCACGTCGAAATAGTTCTTTTCCAAAAGGAATATTAGTAATTGAATGGTAAGAATTTTGAATGAAAGGTTAGCTTGTATTGAATCTTAAAGAGTCCCAAATGGGAATCACGCAGCCCACAAGATGGGTCCTTCCCCTCCCTTCCAAAACAAGGAAAAAAAAAAGAAATAGAAGGGAGAATTGTCAATACACTTTTTGACTCCATCTCTGCCGGTGATAATGCTTTACATGAAGAAGTCCATTTTCAGTTGGCTCCATTCAATTAATTATTAGGTACACTAAAATACAATCTGAAGAAGGATCAGTAAAGAAAAGGGGATGCCCTCATTGTGCATCATCAACATAGATAGTCTGACGATGCTAAATTTTGAGACATCCCCTTGAGGACCTCATATATCTCCTCAGAGAGAGGGTGTTTATTGTCTGCGATAACAAACTCATTAACTGTGCCTTCTACTTGAATCAAACTGCATCCAGGAAGCCTCCGTCTCCCTCTACTCTTTATTCTCTTCCTCACGGCTGCCTTCTCATCCCACTGACCCACTGCAGCATGCATGTTGGATAAGACCACATCGTCGCCCACATGCCCCGGCTCCAGCTCTGCCAAATAATCCCTTGCAATTGCCCCCAGCTCCATGTCTCCGTGAAGGCTGCATGCACTGAGCAAGGTGCGCCACACCACTGCATTGGGTGGGAATGGCATGCACTGGATGAAGCCGTAGGCATCCGTGAGTCGGCCTGCTCGACACAACAGGTCGACCATGCACCCATAGTGTGACATTTTAGGCATGATCCCATATTCCTTGTGCATGCTCTCAAAGAGCTGTCTCCCACGCTCTACGAGCCCTGCATGACTGCAAGCTGTTAATATGCCCACGAAGGTGACTTCATTGGGTTTGATGTTTTCGCCCTCCATCTCTCCAAAGAGCCCCAGGGCCTTCAAAGCTTCTCCATGCAAGGCATGGGCGGCAATCATGGAGGTCCATGAGGTGATGTCCCTGTAGGCGAGGTTGTCAAACAAGTGCCGGGCAATCTCGACTTTGCTGCACTTTCCATACATGTTTATGAGTGCGTTCACGAGGCAGAGATCAGGTGTGATATTGTTCTTTAATGCATAAGCATGGATCCATTCGCCTGTCTGTAATGCACCAAGATCAGCGCATGCAGAGAGTGCAATGGCCAACGTGACTTGATCAGGCTCTAAGCCCTCCTCCTGCATCTCCCGGAAGAGCTTGAGGGCCTTGTTGGGCTTCCCATTGCGCACGTAACCTGTGATCAGGGCACTCCAAGCAACAAAATTTCTGTGTTTCATCTCATCAAACACTGCATGCGCATCGGTCACTAGGCTGCAGCTAGACGATGAGTACATGGCTATGAGAGCAGTTTGGAGGAAGATGAGTTGTTTAAAACCTAGCCTGATGATATGCCCATGTATCTGCCTACCTTCTTTCACTGTGCAGCAGGACTTGAGGAGGCGTCGGAGCAAGAAGGTGTCGCGAGTCCCTTTTCTATGGGTCTTCTCTGATGAAGCTGAGCCTGATCGTAATCGACGGAGTTATAATAGGGGTTGATGATAGGATTATTACGAGGCCTTTCCTGTTGATTGTTATGGCCGCTGTGGCAGAGGACAAAGCAGGATATGTGACAGGTAGGAGTTATGGTGGAGCAGCATCCAATTCTTCTAATGAAATGGAATAGTATCGGTTTCATGACAGCAATGAGGTGGGTCAAAATACGACAATTCTGAACCTCGTTACGCAATTGTGAAGCCTGTTATAATTGAGAGAAACAGCAGCAAGCAATGGGGAGCCTGCGTAAACTTGAGGCCTCCATCGTTTCCCTCGTATCAACTCGATGCACCAGCATGTGCCACCTCAAACAAATCCATGCCTTTGTCTTCCGGAGGCCTGTCCTGTTACGCAGCAACCTTGTACTCGCCAAGATGCTCAGGTTCGCTGCAGTCTCGCCCTCGGGCAACCTCAGTCACGCACGCCTCATGTTCGAGTTCATTGGCCAGGCACCTAACCTCTTCTTCTGGAACACCATCATCAGAGGCTATGCAAAGAGCACCACCCCACAAGAAACAATTATGCTCTTCAGGTTGATGAGGAGGAGATCAGTTGCGCCCGACGGTTTCACATTCAATTTCCTTATCAAGGCCTGCTCTAGGAGGGCAACCGTCTCAGCAGTTGAAGGGGAGGTCATTCATGCTCAGGCCTTGACCCAAGGATTCCATTTGCACCTCTTCGTGCAGAACCCCTTGATCCACTTCTACTCTGTATCTGGCTATCTGGACTGTGCTCGCCAAGTTTTCAATGAAGTGACCCGACGAGATGTTGTCTCGTGGTCGTCTTTAGTGGTGGGCTACGTAAGGAACAGGGACCTTGATTCAGCAAAGGAGTTGTTCCTTGAAATGCCCGAGAGAGATGTGGTCTCGTGGACAGCTCTAATAGCCGGCTACGCCCAGAACAAGCAGCCCAAAGAGGCCCTTGAGTTGTTCCAGCAGATGCAGGTCGCAGGCGTGAAACCAGACGAGGTGACTTTGATCAGTGTTATCTCTGCCTGTGCTCAGTTGGGGGACCTCGAGCTCGGTTCGAGTATTCACAGCTACATCAATGAGAAAGGGTTCTGGTGGATGATCTCTCTCTGTAACGCCCTCATTGACATGTATGCCAAATGCGGCTGCATCCACAGCGCCAAACAGGTATTCGATGTGATGCCTCGGAGGAGCCTCTTGACATGGAATTCAACCATTAATGCGCTTGCAATCCATGGATGTGGAGAGGAGGCTCTACAGTTGTTTAGTAAGATGGAAGGGAAGTCTGGAATGCGCCCTGATGGGGTGACATATTTGGCAGTCCTGAGTGCTTGCGCTCACATGGGGTGGGTGGAAGAGGGGCAGAAGGTGTGGGAAAGGATGAGAAAGGAGGATATAGAGGCTTGCATAGAGCACTATGGGTGCATGGTGGACATGCTAGGCCGGGCCGGAAAGTTGGAAGAGGCATATGAGATGATAGAGTGCATGCCCATTCCCTGCAACGATGTAGTGTGGGGTGCATTGCTCGGTGCCTGTAGGATACATGGGGACGTCGGCATGGGAGAGCGTGTGGTGCAAAGGTTGCTGGAATTGAAGCCAGACGAAGGTGGGTACTACGTCCTCCTCTCCAACATATATGCGGCTGCGGGGAAGAGCTCAGAGGCCACAGAAGCGAGGGAGTATATGAGACACCGAGGAGCCAAAAAGACTCCAGGATGCAGTTGGATTGAAACAACCGAGTAGGCAGAGTTTTTGATTTTGCATGATGATGGCCTTTGCTTCTCCCTCCTCGATGTCCATGAGGCTATTACAACAACATATTTTCTTTTTGTTAGAAAAATGTAACTCAATGAGAGAGCTTCAGGAGATCCATGCCCAGATTATAACAAATGGTTTCTCACATAAGAAATTCCTCCTCGCCAAGCTTGTGTCCTTTTGCTCGACCTCTTCCTCGGGGAACTTGGCCTACGCTTACCGAGCTTTCAACATGATCCACCAACCCACCCTTCCAATCTGGAACCATATCATCAGAGGCTTTGCCCTAATCGGCAACATTGGCATGTCCCTCTCACTCTTCGACCGTATGCGGGAATTGGAAGCCCAGCCTGACAGCTTCACCTATTCTTTCCTCCTCAAGGCTTGTGCATTCTCAATGGAAGCAGGACTGGGCCAGGAGATACACGCAAGGGTCATCCACAATGGCTTGGCATCGAGTAGTGTCTTTGTGCAAACAAATCTTATTAATATGTATGCAACTGGTGGCGAATTAGAAGATGCACGCCACATCTTCGATGGGATGCTAGAGAGAAATGTGGTGTCGTGGAATGCAATGCTTGCTGCTTATGCGAGGTCGGGTGGTTTAGATGAAGCATGGAGGCTGTTTGATGAGATGCCCGAGAGAAACGTGGTGTCTTGGACCACCATGATTGCTGGTTGCTCACAAACAGGTCACTCTAGGCAAGCCCTTGCGCTGTTCCGCCAAATGCAGCATGCCCATATAGAAGCAGATCAGGTCGTCATGGTGAGCGTGCTCTCTGCATGTGCAGAGCTGGGTGCTCTGGACTTGGGGAAGTGGATCGATGCATACATCAGCGGGAAGGGGAAGAGTGGGTGGGGATCTCAGAGGCTGGTATCTCTAGACAATGCCCTCATACACATGTATGCAAAGTGTGGTGTCATTGAGAGAGCGCGTCTTGTTTTTGAAGAGATGCAGGCGAGGACCCCTGTGTCTTGGACCACCATGATCAATGGGTATGCAATTCACGGGCTTGTTGGGGAAGCCGTCACCATTTTTCAGGGGATGGAAAAGCATGGGTTCAAACCTGATCATATAACCTTCATTGGCATTCTGTATGCATGCGCTCATGCCGGTTGGGTCGACATGGGTCGGAAGTACTTTAAGTGCATGTCCCCTCTATATAGCATTGAGCCGAGGGTTGAACACTATGGATGCATGGTTGATCTGCTTGGGCGGGCAGGTCACCTGGATGAAGCGTATCGCCTCATAGAGAGCATGCCAATGGAGCCCAATGATGTGGTCTGGGGTGCTTTGCTCACACGTTGCAGGATTCACAAGGACCTCGAGCTTGCCATGCGTGTGGTGGGTCATCTCCTTGAGCTTGATCCTGGCAATGCAGGTTATATGGTGCTCTTGTCAAATATTTATGCTCTTGGTCAGAGGTGGGGCGATGCTACGAGAGTGAGGGAAGAGATGAAAGAGAGGGGGATTAAGAAGCCTGCAGGGTGCAGCTGGATAGAAGTGAAGGGGGTGGTGCATGAGTTCACAATGGGGGATCGGTCTCATAAGCATGCAGATGCCATTTATGAGATGGTCGAAGAGATGAGGAGGCGGGCAAAGTTTGTGGGGTATGTACCGGACTCATCTGAGATGCTGTTGGATGTGTTGGATGGAGAAGAGAGGGAGGAGCTGTTGTGGCTTCACAGCGAAAAACTGGCCGTGGCCTTTGGGTTGCTCAGGGTGCCCAGGGGGATGGCAATAAGGATCGTGAAGAACCTTCGTATATGCAGGGATTGCCACACTATGGCAAAGATCATTTCGAAAACTTTTGACAGGGAGATGAGCATAAGGGATAGGAATCGTTTCCATCATTTCAAGACCGGCTTCTGTTCATGCAACGACTATTGGTGAGCGAGAATAACCCTGTTTCTTAGGTGACATTCACTTTAAAATTCTTTTATGGATACAGAGAACAACGCGAGTAATTTTCAGTATGGCTCATCCACTGCATAGCTTGTACATCTGATGAATTAGGAGCAGTTGTGCCATTGCAATGGAAATTTCTCACGAAAAGCAAAAGGTATTCGGGTGCCTGATTTGGGAAAATATCAGTGTTGGAAGAATCGGTCCACCTACCTCTTATAGAAAAATATCAGTGTTGGAAAAGTCTCGGACCGACTACTCGGCCAATGCTCCAGCCGATTACTCGTCTGAGTCTAAGTAACTCTGTCCTAGTAGGGCCGAGTACGATAGCACCTATATATATATGAAAAAAAACCAGGAAAATTTGTTCAAATTAAAATTTAACAAAACACAACTAATTGTGGTTAAAAAATAGCTAAAGTATAGATTTTAAAAAATGAGTTTATGAGCATGGGAATTTGCAAAATTTTCCAAAAAAGAGTTGAAAAAATATAAAAATAAGTATTCGTAACCAAAATACTTTTCAATCTTTGCTAAAATGATTAAAAACATAAATAAACATGTTACAAAGAAGGACGGCATGGCAATGGTGCAAATGCTATCGCGAAGATTAATTAGGAGGGACAGATATAGTGAGAACCTGTTAAATTCTCAGCCTCTCTCTAGCGCATTCGCAAAAATCCAATGCTCTGCGTCTCTGTTTCTTTCTTTGATGCATGTGTTTCCATGTTTCCACGTCTCTCTTTCCCATTATGTCAAAAGTGCCCTGCCTCTCTTTGCTTTTTAGAGATCAGACACTCAAGTTTAATGAATAAAATATCATTTTAATTATATTATTAGGGGAAACTTATCATATTACACCCAATTTGTCAATTATTTAACATTTTCCCCTATCGTAACTATTCTAATTCATGATCAAGTGTATGCTAATAGGTATTTTAAAATGAAAAATTATTTCATGTGGCAGGGACTGCATTTGTGATATCCATTTTAAAGATGGATGCAAATAGGTGATCCATCTAAAAACAATAGAAATTAATGGTACAAATGTTTTCTTAATAACATTGTTATTTTTAATTTTCAAAATTTATTTATTTTTTCATATTCATGATCTCCATGTCAGAGATTACATGTCTTTAAAAATTAGGTAAAAAAATCCATCTCAAAAATAGATTTTTAAAAGGTGACTCTTTTCTACACGGACTCATAGAAACTGTGTCCCTTTAAAATTATATCAAACGCTTCCATCCTGCTTGAATAGTTTTGAGTATTTTTTCATCACAGAATGGGTAAAACCTGATTGTTATTTACAATTTGTAAAATGAGCATCATATTGCTTTCTTAATCGTAAGAATCATTTGTATATGCATAATCGTATTGCAATGCAAACGATTTTGGTTTGGGAGAATTATAAAATAAGCATGATATAGATTTGTTAATTGCACGAATAATTTCAATATGCATAAGGGATAGTGTACTACAATACCATTACCTTTTGGTTTTTATCCAATATGGGTAAGGGATAGTGTACTACAATACCATTCCCTTTTGGTTTTTATTCGAAATTTGATAGATTAAAGTGTTACAACATTTTAAAAATTCTATTTTGAACTTTGTACCTAATCAGTCTACTACAATGCTATTCACTTTTGATGGTACAAGGAGGTTATTGTATCCAAAATTTGATAGATTAAGTTTTGTCACACCTTTTGAAAAAAGTTACTTTGGACTTTTAAACACAATCAATAACACATTTCCACCGCCAGATTTCAAATAATAGATTGTGACCTTCTGATACCAAAAGTAAATAGTTTTATTCATTACTTACGCATCATTCACAAGGTTTTAAAACACCCCATATCATAATTTTATTCATTACTTATACATTCACAAGGTTTTAAAACACCCCAGATCGCCGCTCTAGATTTTTGATCCAGTTCGATTGATCGGCAATCCAAAAAAAGTTTTTAAAAAATAAAAGATTAATGATGCCAATTCTGGGTGTTTCAACCAAAACCTATCGGTTCAATGATTAAAAAAATTTAAAAATATGGAACTGGTACGGACTGGCTAGTTCTCAAGGGGAACCGGCAATTCCCTGTTTTGATCCAGGTCACCGATTTTTTAAACCCCTGCATAATCGTATTGCAGTTATTTGAAAAACACAAAAGATGTTTATTTGGGAGTCCTACAACAGAGAGGACTTTTCATCGATCTTACATATGACATTTGTGAAGACTAAAGCCTCTCGGTCTTTAAGAATGTTGATAGCCATAACTAACTTGGGCGGAAAACAATGTCTTGGCCTCCTATAATACTAGAGATGAGTAAATATCCAATGAGCTTGCAACTCATTTGATACTCCCTCGTGATTCATTGGTACCTCAACAAGAACATCATTAGAAAGGAAGCACAATCCAACTTTAAAAGCAAGCTCTTTCAAGCATGATATGACATTATTCAGTGTCTTATTCAAAGCAACATAGTTCAAGCAATGTCTTCACCTCATCATAATAGCATATGACTTAAAAACAGTCTGAAATCGCACACACTACATACCCATGCAGCAAGCCTGGGATTATGAAAATACATTCTACCCAGAGTCTAGCAAACCTGGGATTATGAAAATACATTATACCTAGAGTCCTAGTCACACAGGGACATCCACTTCAAGGATGCAGTCCATTCATTTACTCTTCATCATATTCATTTGAGTGCTTGCGGTGGTGGTGATGGCGGCCATAGCGACGCTTCTTTTCTTCATCATCAGAGTCATCATCTCCCTGTGAGGTGCTCATAATTAACTTAGTCATATTCAAGAGCTCACGGTCATTTTTAGTATACATCAATCTTGCATACAGCCATTAGAGACGGGGACCTAAATCCTAAACTAAAGAAAACAATGCGACAAGTAGTACCAGCAGCACAACCCTAACATAAGGGGAACAGACCCTTGTTTATGAAATAGTGTTAGCTATTCTCCTCCTTCAGAATCCACTCTCTTTTAGAAAGAAGCTCAAGAGTGCATTCTTGACAGACATATTCATGAGCAAACAAAACGATATAAACCCAAGAATAAACAATAACAAAAAAATCCTAAGAGAACACAACTGAAAGAATGCAGCCCCACAAAAAATGAGAAGACAATGCCTGGGAGTATCACAAATCCATGCTGTTGAGTGAGACCTAATAATCAAACTAAAAAAAACAATGCGACAAAGAGTACCAGCAGCACAACCCTACATAAGGGGAACAGGCCCTTGTTTATGAATAGTGTTAGCTATTCTCCTCCTTCAGAATCCACTTTCTTTTAGAAAGAAGCTCAAGAGTGCATTCTTGACAGATAATCACACTTGAATCACATATTCATGAGCAAACAATACGATATAAACACAGGAATAAACAATAACAAAAAAATCCTAAGACAACACAAATGAAAGAATGCAGCCCTATGAAAAATGAGAAGACAATGCCTGGGAATATCGTAAATCCATGTTGTTGAGTGATGCCTATCTAGATTTTCCGTCCTGTGATTAACTCTTTCATTCATTCAGAGAATCACCTCTGGAAATACGTGACCTCACACAAGTACTGCTGCGAAGCCGATGCTTGGCTTCTCAATAGGAGGAGAGTAGCAGAGCCTCTAGTTTTTGGAGACCCCTCCTTCACACCCACAGCCATTTCAAGAACGTCGGCTTCTGACCTTGGGAAGGCACCCGAATTCTATTTTGGTCCGACATTTGGTTGGTCATTCGCCCCTGAGGGAGCAGGTCCCCAACCTCTTAGCCCGTCATAACCAGGCAACAATTGCCAACCTTTTTGAGTCCTCAATTCCATCAGAACCTGGATTCCAGATCTTCAGAGGCCCCTAGTGGACCATGAGGTGGGGGAATTCTCAGCTATGTCTTCCCTCATGCACTTGGTTTTCCTCTGATCACATGGTGCTGACAAAATATTATCTAGGCACCTGCACTCTCAGGAACTTTCTTGGCTTCGTCCTTTTACTGAAAGATGACCTCGCCCCACACTTTTCAGGCTGCCCCCCCAGCCATAGTGGCCAAAGTATGGTTATCTTTCATCCCACCTAAGATCCAAGTCTTTATTTGGATAGCCCTCTCCGAGCGAGCCCTAGCAGTCGATCAACTACAAAGAAGAGGCCTTCCATTGCCCAACTGGTGCAGATTTGTGTTTATCAAAAAAAAAAAAAGGTGCAGATTTGTACTTAGGATGAAGAAATGAAAGCCCACTTTTTCCTACACTGTGATTTGGCCAGGTCTCTTTGGGGATTTATCCTCCAACTTTTCAATTGGTTGTGGGGACCCCTAGATTGGTACCCCGTCTCTTCACTGTTTCCCATTCCCCGCCTTTGGTCCAAGTCCGAATTAATCCTCTGGCAGGCATCAAAGGCGGCCATTCTGTGGGTCATTTGGATTGAGAGAAACAGTAGGATCTTTCATGGGGAGAAGGTAGCAATCAAAACCTTATTGGACAAGGTTAGATCTCTTGTCACTTTCTGGGCCAAATACCATACCTCTTTCAGGGTCTTCTCTTTCACAGATTTCTACCTAGTTTGGCAGGCGCTCTTGAATTTAGGGCCCTCCAGAATCCCTCATGCGTCCCTTTGGAGACCACCCGATATGGGCCAATCCAAACTCAATTTCAATGGCTGCTCTCTAGGCAATCCAGGCCCTTCGGGTATTGGAGGCATCTTCAAAGCCAACGACGGAAGCACCCTCTTCTCCTTGTCGCACTTCATTGGCCACACCGACTCTAATACCGCGGAGGCCTTTGTTCTTCCTCAAGGGCTTTAGAATTTCAACCCTAGCCGGGGTTCCCATCTGGTGGTCGAGGGCGATTCCATAAACGTCATTGCCTAGGCCTCTGGATCCTCCATTTGCCCATGGAGACCAATGCCTATTTTTTATGAGATCTCACGCATATGCAGGTCTATGCACATCTCATGGACGCTTATCTGGATGGAGGCCAACTCAGCAACCGACATCCTCACTAGGGAGGGAGCAGCACATGATAGTTCTCAGGGGATTTTTGACAACTTTTGAGCTGTTAGTCCCCATGTTGTATCTAGCTTTTTTACCTTTTTTGATGTAGAGCACTTTTTGGGCCCTTTGAGGGTTTCTGTACAGGGCTCCCACTGTGTGAGTTGCCTATACTTATTACTTTTAATACAATTAACATTCTCAAATAAACCCTTTCAATCTTTTTTAAAAAAAGACTTCTCATTCTTGGTTTCTAAAATTTACAACGCAGGAGTTCCTTTTCTGAACTTCTCATAGTTTCAAGAGAAACAAGCATTAAAGACATCATTACAAAACAATCAGTTACAAGAAAATTGAGTCTAACCAAGAAAACACCAGACAGAAAACAAGTACATCAACCTCAAGAATCAACGAATCTGAAACCTATTGAGACTGAAATTTCCACACACAGTTTTCACAACACCTTGGAGTGGATTTGCCTACAATCTTTTATTATACTTATTACTTTTAATACAATTAACATTCTCAAAAAAACCCTTTCAATCTTTTTTAAAAAAAGACTTCTCGTTCTTCGTTTCTAAAATTTACAACGCAGGAGTTCCTTTTATGAACTTCTCATAGTTTCAAGAGAAACAAGCATTAAAGACATCATTACAAACAATCAGTTACAAGAAAATTGAGTCTAACCAAGAGTACACCACATAGAAAGCAAGTACGTCAACCTCAAGAATCAACGAATCTGAAACCCATCGAGACTGAAATTTCCACACACAGTTTTCACAACACCTTGGAGTGGATTTGCTCATGCAAACCCTGGAACCAAGCACTCATAACTCTTTTGCAGCAACCTATCAGAAAATGGAGTTTCTTTCCCAAATTTTAGTTTCAATATTTGGCATAGTTGAAACTCTTTGATGCTACTCTCACTAAGCAAAAGATTAAACTTCCCTCTATTCTTCTTAACCACATGAAAGTTTATCTGCAATAGGTTTTTCATAATCTCACGACACTAGGTTTCATTATCCCCAGATCATACTCAGTCTCTTGAATCACACAAAAACAGTAACAGCATATGTTCTAATTGTAAGGTTTGCAACCGCCTAGCTTAAAGTTTACATGCCGATCCAATTTCTTCATTTCCTTTTTTTCTCCCATCATGTTGACCATGTGCTGTCACTTGCCATTATAAAAATAATCCCATTTGCTGCTCATAAACATATTGCAGCTCACTATTTATATCTAGAATGGCTTATGCCCCAGAACGTAGAAATGCCGACATCCTTTTTCTTTTACAAGTAACATTAAATCATTTATGTATGTGAGTATGTAGAAGGAAGAATACAATGAAAAAGGAACCCCTCATCCACTAAGAGGTGATGATGCTTAAAGAAGATCAAGGTAGTCTATCAAAGGACGCTTGGAGAAGTCAAATATACTCCTCAAGCACGTTGACCTCTGTCTCTGTTAATCTTTGAAGCCCATTTGATGAGAAGTATCCCCACTGCTTCCCAATTTGTGCCATGCAGATTGTATTCCGGGTGGATCGTGCTTGGAGCTAAATTCCAAAAGCCTCTCACAAAGAAGTAATAATTTTTCTGAATGGTTTTCATTATCCAAAGCATGAACTATGTCACGATTAAGTTGCAATGCATCACATTTAAACCACAGAAAGTACTGGCTAATCTAAACAGGATCTCAGCAATAGATTTGTCCAAGCAAAGCACGGCATCAGTTCAGAAATGGCATCAATCCTTTGGGACTTTTTAAATTAGAGTCTGCAATTTCGATAATTGCTTTTAAATAATCAAGCTCAGAAGGCATTCACACGTCACAATATCTAAAGCTAAGGAAACACACGCAGAGGGCATAGATCTCCATCTTAAGTAATACTATGAGAACAGAACTCCGGTCTTTCCCAGTGTGCTGCAATTTGCTCAAGCCACATCTAAGTGAATGATCTAAAACCATGCACAACATAAGTTAAAAAATGTATATCAGTGGGGGAATTTATGCATCATCTATTCCTTTTCTTTGAAATCAGATCTGATCTCATAAGCAACAACAAATTGAATCACTAGTAAATAAATAAAGATCTGGGGGAATTGGATGCATAACAAAATGAGAATCATGGAAAATAAATGGATCAAAGATAAGAAAAAGGGGAAAAAATAGAAATGGATCAGGCAGTAGTAGTGGGAAATAGACTCACATATTTCGGGCGGGCGTAGCCTTCCCCTTCTCCCACAAAAGTGCTCGGATTCTGGTACCTCCGGGGAGGCTCATACTCCTCTTGCCGGTAGCTTGGCCTCTCATAAGAAGGAGACTCATAGCTGGGCTTTTCAAAAGCAGGAGGGGTCTCATAGCTGGGCCTTTCGTAATCAGGGGGATTCTCAGAGCTTGGCCTCTCGTAAGAGGGAGGCGGTGTCTCATAGCTGGTCCTTTTGAAATCATAGCTTGGTCTCTCGTAAGAAGGAGGCGGTGGCTCATAGCTGGGCCTCCGGTCTCCATATCCCTCCTCCTCCTCACTGCGGCCATATCTTTCAGGTCGCTTCATCCCATCATAACCCTCATCATCACGTCTTGGTGGAGGCCAGTTTCCGGGACGGTGGGGATCGGGCAGATCAGGCTGGAAACCCCCACCCTCATACTCAGCAGGCCGGGGTTTGGGCCTCTCATACCCGTAGCCACCTGGCCTTCCACCATAGCCATATCCTTCCTCAGGGGGAGGCTTGGGGCGTTGGTAGCCATAGGAGGATTGGTCCTCCTCTTCTTGTTCATGTTCATGTGGGGGAGAAGAGTAGGAGGGGTATTCGATGTTGGAGGAGTATGGGGTGGCATCTGAAGGGGTTGGGTATGAGAAATCAGATGGAGATGGAGATGATGACGAGAGACGGTAGCAGGTGTCATCAGAGGGTGGGATGGGTCGACCAAAAGTGAGGATGAGGTCGAATCCACCGCCGTATGGGGTGGGATCGAACTCATCGAAGTCATCCGCTTGGTCCTCAGCCATTCTTTCTTTTTCCTCTGCTTGCTTCCTTGCTGCTTCTGCAAATGCAAATGGAGAGATCCCGAATAATTGAGGGATTTATTATTATCAAGGGGCATGCATGTGGGGGTTGGCTCCGAACATCTGATCGCCCTGATTTGGGCGGGATTGCTAATCCTACACCGTCCAAATTTATTACGCGCCCTTCCTTTTATTTATGTTTCTAATTTAAAAAACGGATCTCCTTTTAATATCTTTTTTGAGATAGATTTTAAGACTTAGTTTCCTGAGGCATGTAATCTCTAATCATGAATATGAAAAAAGTAAATAAGTTTTAAAAACTAAAAATAATAATTTTAATAAAAAAACATTTGAACGTATGGTTTCCATTACTTTTAGATGGAACACTTGCTTTGTATCCGTCTTGCTTTACCCTTTCTTAACAGTAGAGGTAGAAATGAAGTTTAGCCTGTATTAAATAATTTTTTTAAAAAACAAACGGTTTGGATTGCCATTTTATCATAATAAAATTTCTTTTTTTTATTGCACATTATCATAATAAATTTTTTTTTTTTTATTGCACATTTTTCTTTCTTTGGCAAGAAACCGGTGATGAATTTTCGAATTGGAATGGGCGATTCTGCATTGATTTATTATGCCGATAAAAAAAAAAAATCGGTTGTTTTTTTTTTTTGGTGGTGGTTGACTTCACATATATCCGGGTTAGAAACGGGCCGTCGATTGGCCCATCTCGACCCTACTTCCACAGCACAGGACAGGACGGGGCGGGGCAGGGCAGTGAGTATTGGAAAAATATTAGAGCGAGGGGCGATGGAAATTCTTAGGTGCATGCGATGCGCGTCGCGTCGCGTCTCGTCTCGTCGCGTCTAAAAGCAGCTGAGTGAAGTTTGAAGTGGGAGAGGAGAGGGGAGGGGAGGGGAGGGGAGAGGAGGGGCGAGGCAGATATTATTCGATCAACAGAGAGGATGTTGAGGAAGGAGTGGAAGGTTGCGAGTGATGGGAGCGGAGATTTTGGCAGCGTTCAGGAGGCCATTGACGCGGTAGTTCCCCTTTGCAACAAGCAGAGGATTGTGATCAATGTGATGCCCGGTGTGTACAAGCAGCCCCTTTACGTGGCCAAGACCAAAAACCTCATCACTCTGCGGGGCTTCTCCCCTGAGCACACCATCCTCACCTGGGACAACACCGCCACCAACATCCGCCATCACCAGGTCCACCTTTCTTTCTTCTTCCCTTTGCTTTTTTTTTTTAGGTCCGGCTTACCCTAAACCCTACCCAGGTCCACGTCCAGGTCCAGGTCCGAGACTCTATGCCTCTCATATATTAAAATCTTACCTCCCATTTGATCTCGAATAAACAAGTGGATTGAGAGATTTGTTGAACCAATTGATCTTGCAACTATCAATGCTAATTGAGCCTCATTGGGCCAAGGGCCAAGTATATGGGCAGACTTATGAGTTGTGCATTCACCACCGTAGGTTTTTCAATACTACCTTCCTCCTTACCCTCATCTTCTTCTTCATTTTCCAAAAGTTAAATGGAAGGCCAAAGACTAGAAAGTAAATCCTCAGATTGGTTTAGCTATCAAGAAACAAAAAAATTTAGATTGGATCAGTGTTGGATTTCACGTTCGTGCTGAAAATCACATACGAGTTGCTGAATCCACTAACTTTGAATTCTAATGCTCTCTTAGCTCTGGTTATGCACTCAAATCAATATGTGCATTCGTACCCCTACTGATGACATCTTTCATTTGGTTAATGCTCTTATGGAAGCAGGCATGGATGTAGTTTGAACCAGTGTTTTAAAGAACCTGATACACGGCCAAGTCTGACTTGCAACTCGTCTTAGACAGTACCATTTTTTGAAGACTATTTGCTTTATTTTTTGAGGACTATGACAGAATGGGATCTCAAAATCTGGGCAATCCAGAGTAGGAAGGGTGTCGCTTTTGAGTGACTCAGGCACATCCAAACTGGGCTCACTGAGTTTGCAAACACCGGTTTGAACTCTTATTCTTCTGGATGTAATTATGATTTCTGTGTCTTCTGACCTTGTAGGCTTCTCGTGTCATTGGAACCGGAACCTTTGCATGTGGTTCCGTCATAATTGAAGGGGAGGATTTTATAGCTGAGAACATTACATTTGAGAATTCTGCTTGTGAGGTTAGTGTGATTTACTCATTTTCTTTTGTTTAATAGGACTCATTTTATTATCAAAATGAGGTTAGTGTGATTTACTCATTTTTTTATCCTATCAAAAAAAAAAAATAGGACTCATTTTGCAAAATAAGGAATCTGTGTGGAAGAAGAAGGATATGAGATAACCGTTAATAACATTAACGAATAAATTATTCAGTAATGATACTGGGAACACAATGTTGAATAACTTCCTTGAATCTCCATGCTCACGTTCAAATTTGGCTGAAAATATTCTTAACTGAAGAAACTTCTCCCAAGGATCTGAGAGGAGCGTTAACGACTAGAAGCTTACATAATATACCATACACGTTCACATGTACATAAAGTTCATGCAAGGAAGATATCAATGCAATATGGATGCATGCATTGCTCAGTACATGATTGTGTTGCTACTGGTTCACTGCTAATTTTTTCAGGCATTAAAGTAGCATGTTCCTTCGTTTTTCTAATGCAAGTCTGTTTTGTTTTCATCATATGATTTTGAAGAGCCAACACGGGCTTCTTATGAAACTTTTATCTATTATTTTATGAGTAATGATCGTATGAAACCCTCCCTCACCCATGTGTGTAGGACCCCAAAGGATCACCATTAAATTTGGCATAGATCTCTAGAAAAGTTATCACATGGGTGTGGGACTTGACTTTTCTAGAGTTCTGTGCCAAATTTAATGGTGATCCTTTGGGATTCTACACACATGGGTGTGGGAGGGTCTCATTGGATCATTACTCTTATTTTATTTATCTTTTTTGTTTTTATTTTTTTTATGACAGGGTTCAGGCCAAGCTGTGGCCCTAAGAGTAACGGCTGATCGATGTGCTTTCTACTGTTGCAGGTTCCTAGGGTGGCAGGTAAAGAATGTCAGGAAATTCAATTGCAAAAAGATGATCACTTATTGATGTGCTATTTGATTCATAATCTATGTATGACAATTTTCTCAGTCTTTATTAAATCGTGCTGGCATTCATGCAGGATACTTTATATTTGCATTATGGGAAACACTATCTAAGAGACTGCTATGTTGAAGGCAGTGTGGACTTCATCTTTGGAAATAGTACAGCTCTTCTAGAACATTGTCATGTACATTGCAAATCACCTGGATTCATTACTGCCCACAGTAGGAAGTCTCCTCAGGAATCAACAGGTTATGTTTTCCTGAGGTTTGTGCTCTCTCAGTAATACTTTATCATTGGTCCTTGTATTTGTTGATCTGAACGAGAAATCTGTGGTTTGTTTGACTTCACCAAAATTTTAGATGCACATGAATTTTGTATTTTATGATTTGAATGATTGTATATGTACTTTTTTTTACTTCACAAAAGCTTTAGGAGGCACATGAATCTCCTTTTCCTTTCTTAAGCTTCCAATTGTCTCGTATAGCAGCTTATGGTGTTTTCCATGGTGAAAAATGAGAGTTTAGAAAGGAATAAGTTTGTTTTTAGGTATTTCACATTTTCATTTAATAAATTAGCATTACAATGAGGTGATTGAAAAAAAAAAGAGAGAAAAAAAGAAGAAGAATGGAAATAAGCCCATTGAGTCTCGTAAAACCAACAAACTTATGCTACACCCTCTATAGAGTAAATTATTATTCTTTTCGACATTTTTGAGCATTTCGTGCCACTGGATTTTGGTGCAACATAGTTTTCATTGTGGGCACATTCGGTACTACCAACCTTTGGTGCAAAATGTTTTTCTGCAAATTCAATTGTTGCATATCTCAATATTGTTTTAAGATCTCTCTCTCTCTCTCTCTCTCTCTCACACACACACACACACACACACACACACACAATGTTTTCTTGCAATTACTAACTGTTGCATATGTCAGTATTGTTTAGTATCTCTCTTCTCTCTCTCTCTCTCTCTCTCTCTCTCTCTCTTATAGTCTACGGATTCGCTAAATGTAGGTGTGTCATCACTGGAAATGGAGGGGCATCATATACTCATCTTGGACGGCCTTGGGGCCCCTTTGGACGGGTGGTTTTTGCATATACATGGATGGATGCGTGTATTAAACCTGTTGGCTGGAATAATTGGAACAAAGCTGAAAATGAAAGAACTGCTTGTTTCTATGAGTACAGGTATAATTTCAACTGTTGGACATGAATGTTTTTTCTTTTTCTTTTCTTTTTTGAAACTGTTAACAGTCATAGGACATGAATGTTACACTTGCTTCTATGCTTAATTAAATTAGCTAATGGCACGTGTGTTGCACACTGCTCCTCTTGAGATTAGATAAAAAATACTCCTATAAAAATTTATATTTATTTTTGGTAGGGATAATTAGCATACAAAAGCCCCGTCTGAATTTTTTAACAAGGTTTCTTTTTTGTTCTCTCCTATTTCTTCTCTACAATTGATCATTTTTTAAAGAAAATAGTTTATATAAGGTGTCAACCGTATTGTGTATAAGTAGGGTGCACCTAAAAAAACCCACTAGAGAAGGTTGTTTGTATGTTGGAAACCACTCAAATCGATCATCTCGACCTCGAGATTCATAGACATGAAAAGAAGGGGATTTCTAGTCCTAAAAATAGTTCATCTGCCAACATATTATCTAGACCATCCATTTTCAAGATTTTTAAATGTTTATAGAGTTGTTTGATTGTCACTACTACTGAAACTTTAAATTTCATAATTGGGGGCAATAATACATTTTCATATCATTGTAAAGCCAAGGCTTCGAGGCACCCAAACTACATTTTCAGCATAGTTTTGAGGTGCACCTTACTTCAATAGTATAAGGTTGATACCTTATACAAACCTCACCCTTTTTTAAAATCAAGGTTTTGATAAAATATCAAAGATATTTTGAAGGAGAGATGGATACTATTTTTTTGACAAATCTAACACTAGATTTATGTAACAAACCAAAATGATTTTTAAGTAAAGAGATTTTAAGGATGGTAGAAGTTCTAATAGTTGACATAAGGGATATGTCGGAGAAGGACAAGCTATTCTACTTCTTGGATGGCTTACAACCGTGGGTGGAGGTGGAGCTACAAAGGTGTGACGTGCAGGACTTGGCCTCGGCGCAAGCAGCAGCGGGGCAGCTCGTCGACTATAGTCGCAAGGAGGAGCGTAGTGGCAAGTCCAAACCAGCTAAGCCCTTTAAGGGGAAGGATGCTACAGAAAAAATGGAGGAAAATGATTTTTAAGTAAAGATATTTTAAGCATGGTAGAGAGAGAGATAGTTTTTAGGAAATTTGGAGGCAAAAGTAAGTACCACAAGAAATCTAAAAGTTGCATTCTCATTTATTCTTCCTTGCACATATATATATATATATAAGAAAAGTCTTAAAACGCCTGTAGGCGAATTTCTACAATATTTCGCGCCCGTCACGAACATAGCATGTCCATGACGGTTTTGCCTAAAAACCGCCACGAACCTATGGGAGCCGTGGCGGTCCCCCAATATTTTTTGCATCAAATTTGTGTAAAAAATCCTGCCCACAGACATACAATGTCCGTGACGGTCTTTAATCCACGCCGTCCGAGAAATTCAGACGGCACCGAGCCTATGGTCGAAAATACTGTGCCGTCCGAGAAATTTAGACGGCACCGAGCCTATGGTCGAAAATACTGTGCCGTCCGAGAAATTCAGACGGCACCGAGCCTATGGTTGAAAATACTGTGCCGTCCGAGAAATTCAGACGGCACCGAGCCTATGGTCGAAAATACTGTTCATTTTCGCCCATAGGTGTTTTGTAATCTCTTCCATATATCTATATATATATATATATATATATATATATATAGTACTACGACGTACGGTTAGTTAGTAGTTAGTTATAATAGACAACCACTACCTACTAGTAACTAACCTATTGTTTTGGTCTATTTAGTAGTA
>NW_006494904.1:9040217-9077351 GCF_000471905.2 Amborella trichopoda
CTTATTGAACTATCGGACTAGTGAAATAATAATAGACTTGGGTGTGTTACAACTTTAGTAGAAAGTTTTTTTTGTTCAGATTGAACTTTAGTCTAATGTAATAAATGCAGCCATCTAATTTCACATCCAATGGTCAAGATTAATTTTGACCACCTTATACTAGGGATACATGGTCTCATTGTATACTTTCTTATATATATATATATATATATAGTCATGATAATTTTCTGTGGAGATTGTATTTTAGATCAATATTTTCCCTTTCGTGTATTCCCTTCGAATTTCATCTCATGTTGAAATTTCTGCTTGCGAATATAAATTGCATAGCTGAAAAGAAAACATGCCTTTCAGGTGCTCAGGTCCCGGAAGTAACCCGACGAAAAGAGTTTCATGGTCTCGAGAACTCATGGATGAAGAAGTAACCCAGTTTGTTATGCATCAGTTTATAGACCCAGACCCAGAAAGGTCATGGTTGTCTCAGAAAATGTCCATGAAATTACCTATCTCAGCTTAGTTAGTAAAAAGGCCCAAGAGAGACCCCATTTCTGCAAGGCCTTCAATCTTATGTTTGGAAATTTCAACATATACATCCTCTGACTTGGCTCCTTTATTTCCCGTGTTGTGTTGAGGCCTTATTCTGTTTGGAGATATAAACATACACATCCTCAGACTTGGCTTGTTCTATTTCCCTTTTTGTGGATGGCATTGTCATTGCATCTTCTTTCCGTAGAGGGAGGTATTTGATTGACCACTGAACAGTGATGTAATTCCTTGTTCCATATGTTGTAATTATGTATTCCTTTGTTTCTCGAAGAGTTTATTCTCTTTGTTTATGAGAAACGTTAGTATCACGTCTGTGTAGCGATGAGTTTGTTTTCTTTGTTTATGAGAAACGTTAGTATACCGTTTGGGAAGCTCATCCTTTTTGCGTTTATCTTCGTTTTTAACGGTTGCCTCATGAGGGAATGTCCGTGAAATAACCCACTTCAACTTCTGTTTCTAATGTTTGAGTTATTGCAATTCATTCACCTACTTAGCGAGAGAGAACAAATAATGTAATGAGCCAAGTTTTCATTTCTTACATCCAATGGAAATAGAAATAGGTGACTAACTGCTTCTGTTATACCGAGAAGAAATGCATGAAATATTTCATATAGGTAATTGCTTGAAAATTTTAGTATCGACATCCATCATGTGGCACTAACCAAGATGAGGAGATTGAACAATTGACTTAGATGTAGCTGCACATGACTTGAGGTGGGCCGTATGATGAGGTGAACTTTAACTCTGATTTTTTTTTGTGTGAATAATAACTGAAAAAGTAAATACTAGAACTCTCTCACTCACAGTTCTCCCCAGATTTTAATGATGTCAAGGAGAAGCGTGCGGAGCTTGCTATTGTTTCCCGGTTTGGGAGAATTGATAGGTTCCGTTTGATGTTTCAGGTGAGTCCGTAAAAATAGAGCACAAAGCTCCCAACATCTGTGATTTAGCTATCGAGAAGATTGGACACTAATCGAAAGAGTCTGCTTGAACTAACCGGCCTATCCACGATTTAAGCGTCCGGGTTATTAAAAAAATAATTCAAAAGAATTAACAAAAAAAAAAAAAAAATCAATCTATCTCTAACATTCATGTGCTCGTGGAAAAGTATTGTGGCCATGAATATCCCCCCAACGACAAATTGATTTTTTAAAATCTATTTTTTTTACTCCTTTTTCAACATCATTTAGTTCGATTACTTTCAACATATATTTCCTAATTTGTTGATTTTTAAATATTTTTTTAACACATTTTTTGTCTAGCAGGTACCAGCCTAACTCGGGCCGGTTACTCGAACCAGTTACAGGTTGCCCGGACCAGGCCCATGGATAGTTTCTGCAGCCGGTTCATGTAGCCGAACACTGTGTAGCCGAACACTGTATTCGACCAAATTAAAAGAAATCAAAAGCCCAACCGTATATTATCAAAGCCCAACATTCATCTAAGAATTCTTAGTTCCTATGTAAGTAGTGTGCTGCTCTAAAGCTTAGATATAAAAAAACTGACTTCTTGCACTTAAACTTTTACATATTAAAGTGCAACAAAGATAAATGGAAAACCTTATACGAGCTACTAGGCTGATCAATGGAAAAAACTACGATTACATGATGGAAAAGAAAAATATGGAATCTACTGTCATTTCCAGTTGAGTTTGTTCAGACGAGTGCAATGACCTCACTTGTACATGTAAATCACCACAAAGCCAAAGGAAACAGTTGGCAGACACTAAATTAGATGGCAGGGGCAGGGCAGAAAATAGCATGCCTGTAAATCAGGTAAGCTGACAAATAATATATTGGAAATTGAATCATATTTCTTATTTCTATAACGGCAACTGCCGTGCCCATTATCAGAATTGCAAATTGACAAAAAAAAAAAACGTTCAAATCCATTCTCACATTCCTGCTTGCTGTTCTAGGATTCTTCACTTCCCAAAAAAATCATTAAGTATAGGCCTTCTCCATGATCATAAATTGGCTTTCTTCATAAACTACCTGTTCTTTCAGCATGTCAATGGGAAACTATACAAACCAATTCTAATTATACAACACATTTTCCAAAAAAAGAAAAAAAATCAAATCAAAGATCATCTAAGGCGTGAAGATATTCCAGGGATGTTGCTCCGAAGCCAAATTGTCCTTAATCTTTTCAAGCTGCTTAAGGATTTCAAGAAATGACGGCCTCTGGTTCATGTCGGCTGCCCAGCACTTCTCTGTCAACCTGTAGAATCCACAAGGCATTATAAGAACACCATCAACTTGGGATCTTCAAGACCGTCCATTAAGTGAACCCAACATGTAATAATACAAACTCTTAAGCGTAACGAAAGATCCAAAGTGTAAGATCAGGTTATGCTGCATATCAGAGCTTACATCTTGCTGTTGAAAATATTTAACAACTCAAAGCTGCATATCAGAGATTGTGTCGCTGTTGAAAATATATAGGAACTTAAACTGCATACAAATTTCCCACAAGTGCTTTTTGCAGGAGCTGGGAATCACCGTGACATCACAAAATGCAAAAGCAGTATTTGTTGAAATAGGTGAGAGATGTGTACATAGGACAACTCTGATAAATGAGAAATCGTACCAGGCATTTACATCCAACTGAAGTCAGATATAAAACTAATATCCAAAATATTATCATGCATAACAATCTTTTAATGGGGCTCTCCAAGTCTTAACCAATTCAAGAATGTGATTATTTCATACTGTTTTTGTTCTTTCCTTTTTCAGCAAATTTTTACTTCTCTTGCCTTAATGACAGGGATGACATATGCAAATTTTAATATTTAGAGATGAGGATGAAAGGGAAGAGGTGGACATCTATCATGTGATAGTGTATACAGTAACTACAGGCATGACTTGTAAGTTAAAAGCTAAGAATTGGATCATATATAATAAGACCATCCTAAGAAGTCCACCTAACCCCCCAAAGCACGATGCAGGCGGCAGCTTCACTTGTTTGCCTTGAGCAGGAGTTAGCTGAAGATGATCCTGCAGTCAATCATTTTTATATTGTCTCAACGTAATTACAAGGAACTCACTCTCTTAGCTCAGTGATATATCCTTTGGCACGGAAAAGTGGCCGGCGTCCTTCCGATACATACTTGGCAGCCTCATAAGGTTCATAGTTTGCAAAAGGGGGATCCCCTTCAAGCATCTGCAGCAAGATTTACAGGTTCTATGATCAATAGCGAAGAAGTACACTCTTACACTACCTTGATAGTGATAGAATTGTTCAATCACCTCATATACGATCATTGCAAATGAGAATACGTCCACTTTCTTATCATACTTCCGATGCTTGAAAACTTCAGGAGCCATATACCGATCTTTATTTTCCAGAAAAAGAATCACACACAAACCAGTTAGATCAACATAAAAAGTTCTATCCCTTTTCTTTACAATAACAGCTTTAATTATTAGCACTCACAGCTTCCAGTCTCTCCAGTCATCTTGTATACATCATGAGAATTCTGAACTTTGATGAGCTTGCTTAACCCAAAGTCTCCAACCTTCAAATGGTCTGCACTGGAATTAACTAACAGGACATTCCTGCAAGTCGTATCATACTCTGAGCCTTTAAAAAATACATGAGAGGTTCAAACTCCAGTTTTGTTACAGTATGCAAGAAAAAGTCAAAAATCACATTAGGGAAAAGCAATCATGATCTAAAGCCCAATTCAGACCGGTATCAAGATCCTGGAGCACCACTGAATATCTGCCACTTCCTAACTTCATTATGCTGAATATAAACTACATAATAGCTACTAGACTAGAACAACAATCTGTGCATTCTGATGAAATTCCAATTGAGATGCACCTTACCTTGGTTTCAAATCCCTGTGAATTATAACATTGGGTTCATTGTGGAGATAAGCCATTCCCCTGAAAAGAGAGATGCGGCGTTTGCATTCATTGACCAACTTGTAAATTCTTTTCAATACAATAGACCAACTTGTAAATTCTTTTCAATACAATAATCCCAAAGGCTGTATCGTTGTTTTATTCCTTTCTTTTTTTTTTAATTTTTTTTCTTTTTTTTTTGGTTGTAGGGGAGGGAAGTAGTAAATATTTCTCCAAATGTAAAGGCAGAAAGTACCTAGCTATATCCAAAGCAAAGTTGATTGACGTTGATGGACTAAGTGGGCCTTTCTCTTTGAGATGCTGATGGAGATCGCCCTAAGTATATGCAAATAAATAAATAAATATATTCGAAAGTGGACCTTTTTTTTTTTCTGGATTTTATTTCTATAAATGAGATATATTGTAGATTCCAAATATTTAAGGAAATAATGCTAACAATATATATGAAAAAAAAAAGGAAGGAAAAGTAACACCACAGAGAATGTCTTGAAAAATAACACATTGTCACCAAAACAATTTTAGGAAAATAGCCTTAATGTAGTTGTTTCTTACACTATGAACTTTCAAACACAGAAAACAGAAAGCATCTGACAACTTGAAACAAATTGTAGTACCCCTCGAAGATACTCAGTGACTAACATCAGAGGTTTCCTTTCTGTGACTGCACCAAGGAACTGAACAATATTAGGGTGGCGTAGCTTCACTAGTAAATTCACCTCATGTCTAAAATCCTGGCTGATCCATGAGAAATACAGGTGTCAGAAATTTCCATCTGCTACAACTTCAGTAAGATAAAAGCTATTGTTCTACTACATAACTTCTTATGGAAGACAAGAGGTCAATGAAAATTCTGAATGTCAAAAGCGAATCTTAAAAAGTCAACTTAAGCGATATAAATGCAGTAAATTCCAGTTTGTTGAATTGAGTTCGGAAAATATTTCTTGTTACAAATGCAGCCAATCCCAGAATAAATTGGTACATAAATGAATAGTATCCCAACAACAATTCTTTAAGGTCATGGTAACAGTTATCCACATCTCTAAAACGGCCTCTCCACTTTTCAAGCATAAAACGTTTATAAGCTATGGCAGCAAATTAATCCACTTATGGAACAAAGAAAAAAAAAAATTAAAGAAACTTTCAATATCCTTGCTAATTGCTTAAACTCCCATGTCATGAAGTAAAATTTTCAATAGAGCAAATGGTGAAGCTAGGAATTAATTAGATTCCATAGGCAAGGAGGAAAAGAAGCTCTGCAATGTTGGATCCAGGGCACGTCCATTGGAATTAGTACCTACTAGAAATATTTTGGAGGATTCGGATGCAGAGGACCAACATGACTTCGTAAGTTACAGGTCCTCACAATGGTGCTCAGGGGGAGTATCATGAGGTCAGTTTTATCACGGACAATTGTAAGGAAAGAAACTCAGGGTACCATGTCAGAAAATATAGCACGAGAACAGAAGATGATAGCACTAATGGAATCCATAAGCTAGGAAACCCAAGCTGCAATGGAGTGTCAGATGGAATCAACAAAGCCAATTTTCTATGGAAGCTCATTTAGTGATCCTGGTCCATCAGAGCAACACTAATAACATTTTAATTTTGTGAGTTTAGATGTTTTGGGACAGGCTTCAATCACACTTAGACTATTGTTGTGAAGCTTCTTTTGCTAATACTTTTTCTAAGAACACTTTGATTTACAAAATAAGACCTCAATCTGATGTTTATATCTCATTAGAAAGATGTGTTAATGATTTTATTGAAACTGCTTGAAGAGTTAAAATCTTGCATTCTGACTTAATGAAAGAGTACAAGGGTTGATAGGCCTGTTAAATTGCGCCCCAACTCCAGATCTTAGTTATTAGAGACAATCAAGAACAGTATCAATAAACCAAAAATACTGTCAGTCAAGTCAAATCTAATCTGGTAACCTGCCCAATTTGTTAGAATTGTAACAAAAAGAACTAGAAAAAGGAAAGGGAAAAGGAATAGAAAACTGGTTCAAACAGTTCCACCAGTCAAATGCAAAGAGGTTTTGAATGGTTTAATTTCTCTGAATTTTGGATTCAGGGGCCAGGTAAACCGGAAGACAGAAAGTTCTCATCCAAACCATTAGAACTGGCCATTCAGGTATGGCCTTTAACACACTAATTAGAAGTACCTGAGCAAAGAGTAGCAAGAACAGGGCATGCATTTGTAATGAAATCTATAGAAATAGCTTTGAAAGCATTTATTGCTGAAAGAGGGTGTTTCCCAGTAGCTGGATTGGGTAATTATGATAAGAAAGCATTTATCAATTGTAAGACTGAACTAATTTAAATAAACCTCTTCCAACCGAGTTGATGATCCAGCTATCCTTAAATAGTAAAATATTCACAATTTACAAAGGCAAGAAGTCTTTCAGAAACTGATTCCAAAGATGGAAAAAGTAATACATTACAGAGTAAAATACTTGAATAAACAGCACAGTAATATAGAATAGACACTCACGTCACCAATCTATCATCTGAAAGTGATGGTAAAATCCGTTTAACAGCAACAGGAGTTCCACGCCAACAGGCTTTCAAAATTTCACCAAAAGATCCCTGCATGCATAAAATGGCTATAGGTGAAAAGAAGTGGGTACAGTAGAACAAGTAAACACAAGATTGGTATATAAATCAAGTATGGACAAAACTTTTGATAATGTATTCTATCTTCTCTGTATCATTATCCCTAATAAGAGTTTTCCTTAAAAAGTAGCACTTCTACTATCAGCCCTAGATATGGTTTTTGCTTTACTGTTCATCTCACTTGTGATTAATATTGATTCATAACCTTAGTGAAGCTGACTTTCCTTTCTTCTTGTGGAGGCTCATTCAAATGAATCTGCTTTTGTTCTATTCATTTAAAATGTAAATAACACATAACATACATCCAGCATAAAAATCAAATTTCGTAACCAACCTTTCCAATAATAGTTGAGGTTGAGAAATCCAATTCTGAGGGATCAATTTCCCAATCACATTTTTTTGGGAGAGGAGGTGCAACTGGTTTTGGTTCAAAATGGCTTCCGTTTTGTCCCTTCAACAGACAAAAAAAAAAAAATCTTAATATGCACAACTATTCTCTACTATAATAAATCAGAAAGTAAAAAGTCAATACCAAGAAGCTCCTCCAACTTCATAGAAAATCATGTCCCATGAAAAGCACACTTCTTTTTTTTTTGACAAGGTTACATAGGAATGGAACTAGAGACGTTTTGCTATGAAAACCCAGCCTCTACTGTCTTGACCCAAGCCCAATTCCTCATGAAAAGCACACTGTTTGACAAGGAGTAATCACAGAGAGACTACGAAGTAAAATTTCATCTGAAACTGGAGCTATATGAAGATTCTACCGAGGAGGATATGCCAATACACATCCCTTTTTTCTGCCCTAATTCTTTTGTGAAACAGAAGAAAAGCATTCTGATAATCTGAGTGGTTTTCAAAAAGCACGACAAAAGTGATAGTTTCAAGGGTATGTATGTTCTTGATAATACTCCAGAGGAGATTGTTCTTTGTGCAGGAACAATGTTTCTAGTATGCACTTTCAAAAAAGAAAAAATTGTTTCTAGTAGCCTCATTATTCTCTAGTACATGTAGATCCTTCCTTTGCATCTATCAAGAAGCTCCTCCAACTTCAAGTTTCCTTTTGTGTCTTTGATACATCTTGTAACTTCAAGTTTCAATGAGTACAATATGAGAGGGCCATGAGCATATCGCTCTGGCTTCTACCAAGTCTCATAGCATATATGAGTAGCATGAACATGGACATAGGAGAAGAGGAAGAAAATGAAATAAACCAGAAATATTAAATAGAATAAACTCTCACTAAGTCTGAAAGGGAGTTCACCCAAAACGATCTTTTCATAAGACCCAAAATTTAATTCTTCTTCCATCTCTCTTTTTGTTTGCAATAGATTATGTAATTATAAACAAGAAAGAAAAAATCTCTGCAATAGGAAAGAAAATTGCTCTCAAAATATCTACAACACCAAATGACCTAAATACCCCTAAAATCTCTGTAGACCAAATTAACCCTGCAGTTAACTAAGAGATAAACCCTAACCACATTAACAAAAAAAGAAAAAGAAAATACCAACCCTACCAGCATCGGAAAATATGGATCTTGCCCCTAGAGTGAACGCTTCTCAAAACAACTGAGTATTGGGCACCAAATATCACTAATGAAACACTAATTTTATTCTTTATTGTTTTTTAGCAGTCCACTCTGATTGTGACAATTTTAAAATAATATACAATCCAGCAGTAAGATAGTAGAAGCACCCAGATCAATCTCATGGGTTTCATGATTCTCTCATGGATTTGATTAGGGAATGGCACCAAAAATCATTCGTTATGGTTAACTAAACTGCAAGTTATCAAAAGGAGCTACCACCCACCACATTATCAAGCAATTGGAGGCACACGGTCTTGGTTTGAATTTGATGAATTCACTTGCATCTTGGTGCTTATCAGAACTAATTAAATAAATGAATAACCAGATTCCAAAGAGCCAGGAAAAGGTCACAAATGCACTTTATGGGAAACTTGATAATGCATAAATAGCGTACTGAAACAAATATGTTTCGTAGAATTTACATTATAATAGTACTAATATGAGTAATAAAAACAAGAACGACGACGCCAATCTACTGCTACAGGTTTAACCATGCTAAACACATGTTCTAGAATTTCTATCACCAAACAACAACGGAGAAATATAACAGAAGTCCCTGGATGTTGTGAAAAACCTCACAAATTATCTTTTTTTTTTTAAATCATAAAAGTACCACAAACTAGCCATATTTTCCTTCTCAATGAAAATGTCAGAGGAAAAGGGATAGAATACAATTAAGGTGAATTAGACCAGAGACTGCAAGTCTTCCAAAATGAAAAAGAATATTGAAGTCATGTGCTGTGTTATATCTTGGATTTTTAAAACAATTTTTCATGTAAAAAGCCACATTTCATGAAAGTGATAGAAATGGATGAGATTTCTAAACTTACAAAGGACAAGCCACCATTCGACTGTAAGAGTTCAATCATGTCATGTTTCTTAGCTCCTTCCGCATCAGCTAGAGGCTGTTCAACAGAGAAGATTGTTTTAAAGAGCAAAAAAAGGCTATAAATCGTGATGACTATGAAATTAACCTTGCGATGATGTAAGGGAAATCTGATGTGAAAATCAGTCAAAACTTAAATGTAATTATTCCACCAACATCAAATTGCAAGGAATAATTGATAGATTAAATTAGTGAATATGGCATGCAAAATAAAGAAAGGCAACTTTAATATATCCCTTAAGATGTGACATAAGAAGTTGAAAGAACAAAACTAGTGGAGAAGAGCATCAATATGTGAGAGAGATCAATATTTTGAATACATAAATTTCAAGTCCTTGGGTAGAATTTTTATGGGGTGTGACCTGCTGGCAATCTCCTTTCATGATGTTTTTGGGAATACCAAGAAGGCTTCCAAATCCTAGACTAGGGAAGAGACATTTAGAGAGGAGCTTATCAATCAGGGAGATTACACAGCCCCTTGAAACTTAATACGGGCATCTAGGCATTTTAAAAAAAAAAAAAATTAAGCATTTAAGCATTGTTGCACTTTGCTTGTATCACTTTTAACCATCTATGAAACAATATATGCATTCTCTTGAGAATCAACGAAGTTCGGAGTTAAAAGTGACTCCAGTCTCAATTCTAACAGTGCTTGGATTAGAAACCATGTTTGAAAAACTTTTGAGGATTGGAGGGGGGGATTTGTTCACAACAAGAACATGAAGAAGAGTGTGGAAGGATTAATTTCCTGTAAGTGGTAACGAAAACCAAACGTCTGGAACCTCCTCCAAGAATGAACCTACTGATGTATCAACCCAAGATATTTATCAAAAAAAAGCTTTTTTTATGCATCACTAGCCATAAAAATTCTTAAAATTTAAACTCAAAATCCTGAAACCTGTATGGTTCTTTGATGATAGTGTCTGAATCAGAAATGAGTGAAGGACTTGATTTCCATAGTTGGATAGTGTTTTCCTTAAAATAGAAAAACCTTGACAGGTAGTGCGGTGTACTAGATTCAGTATGTGAGGCTGGTAAAGACAATATTTCCAGGCCCCTTGCTAGGCCATTATTATCGCATTTAAAATCCAAAAAAATTCAAAAGAAAAGTGAGCAAGAGAGAGATGGAGGGAGGGAAGGAGAGAGACTTCTATGACAATAAGATATTAAACAAAACAGAAATTTAAAATAACCCTTGTTGAATGAACCATAACAGACAAAATTGTGTGAAGATGAAGTGAGTGAAGCAATTTAGAGTAGAAATGGTTCCCAGAAATAATTGTTGGAGACGTGGACAACTTATGGCAGAAGTCAATCCCAAAACTCATACTCATGGAGTTTGTGATGGAAATAATCTGTATGTGGCAATGAAGATAGATATAAGAATTTATGAGCAAAGGGTGGCAACATGCATCCAAACATAGGTGGCACACATATAACAATCTTTTAAAACTCAGTTAACCAACTCCTGAATCAGGACTCGCTCAAGCCCACTAACTCAATTCCCCCACCCCATACTTCTCATTTTAAACTCGGACTTAGTCAACCGTGGCCCAATATGGCCAGACAGCCAAAAAATGGGGTGAGTGAAAGGCTAAGTTTTGACACCACATCACTATACAACGCAATGCATAAATTTTTGGGGAAAAAAAACACAGAACCCATACATAAACCGCATGGAATCTAAGCTCAAAAATTTCTATTTCAGCCTTGAGGCCCATTGCCATATGAATAATTAGTGTGTTAACTTCACATCCAAATCGAAGACAAGGTGAGACCTTGTTCTTCAGAGTGAAGGTTTGTAGGAACTTTGTATCTGTGAATTGTGACCTCGTTGCTAATACTATAGTAGGTCATGCAGGGAATTGAGATCAATTGGCTTCACAGAGTCACCAGAATCGTATCAAAAGTTAAATCTGGAAATTCAAATCAGAAACTGGCCACAGTTAACAAGTCAAGGAGTGCAGATATAGGCATCGATTTCAAGTAAAGGAAAGCAAATGGCTCCCCGCACCACCCAAGTCAGCTGTAAGCAGATCTAATTCTGAAGCAAACAATGCCCCTTTGGCATTTCGGATGTATAAACAAGGAATCCCTGTCGAAGTACCATTACCACTTCTTTTATCTATTTTTTTGGGTAACATAGGTGTTTTGGTACAGTTGAAGGGTTCACATTAAGATATAACAACAGTGTCCACCATTGTTGCAAACAGTCTGATCCCTTTATTCTTGTCATCGCCAACGAGCCACACATCCAGCGAAATAAAATAACGAAATTCATCCATCTAATTTTCAGTTCTAAGTGTACGATTCTGTGAAAAAGATTTAGCTGCAAAGATAGGTTTTGATACAAAAAGTGTAAACATAGAATCCAATCAGAAGGAAGGAAGGAAGAATAAAAATGCAAAGAGAAGAAGAGAAGTGACATACGGTGTTCCTCCATCGATCTTGGGAATTGACGTCGGCTTTGTAGTCGAGAAGGCACTTGGCGACGTCAATCCATCCGTGGAGAGAGGCGACGTGGAGAGGGGTGCGGTTGTCGTAATCCCTGGCGTTGACGAGGGAGGGATCTTCCTCAAGCAGCTTCCTGACGGAGGATGCATCGTTCTGGTGGGTGTGCCACAGGATCAGAGATGTCCTGCTCACCCGTGCTTTCTCCTTCTGCTTCTCTCTTTCTGCTTCCTCTTCTTCCGCACCCCCACCCGCACCCCAACCCCAACCCCAAGACGAAGACGAAGAACCATTCCCACCACCTCCCTCGCTCATTTTTCTTGCACCCTAACCCTCTCCACTCCACTCCACTTGATATTCCCCTTCTCCTTCTCCATCTTATTTATTTCTCATAATAAACCCTTCTCCTTCACCTTCACCTTCACCTTCACCTTCACCTTCTCCATCTTATTTACTACTCATAATAAATAAACATTCCCCTTCTTCTCCATCTTATTTACTACTCATACTAAATAAACACATCACCTTCTCCTTCTCCATCTTATTTACTACTCATAATAAATAAACATTCCCCTTCTTCTCCATCTTATTTACAACTCATACCAAATAAACACATGGGGATGGGGATGGGGATGGGGATGGGGATGGGGATGGGGATGGGATGAATGAGAAATCGGCTTCTCTTCCTCGCCATAACATTGGTGAGGATCTTGCGTGTGAACCTATAATTTTGTTAAAACTTTCTATGGCTCCATAATGAATGATACGTTCACCAACCATCCGATTTCATATCTATCGACGGATGATGATGTTGTACCAAAAATAAATAATCAACGAATATACCATGTAGAATTCAAAAACCATCTCCTATATTTTTTATTTTGCTTTCAACTCTCATTTTTTACTATGATATTAATATTTTTTTTATAGAAAATCTATAAATAAACTATTTACTTTTACTACAAGGATGACACAAAGCACTTGCCAGATTTTATATCTTGTAGTTGGTGTGTTATTAACTAGACTCAAAGTTCCATAAATAATAAAAAGTAAAAAGATCTCAAATTTTATGACACACTCCAACCCATCCAAATTGATATCTAATGGCTAAGAGTGATTGTGTAACCATGGTAAATAGTCTCACCGTATGCAATCTCTTTTATTATACATCATATTAGCTTGCATTTTCATTCTCCCTAGTATATAACTATAAAATAATACAAAAATCATAATTTTAAACAAATAAAATTAACTAATGTAACCAAAATAATTTAAATCATGTATAGATATTTTGGTCAATTTAATTTTATGAATTATTTCATATAATTTTTATTGGATGTATGAATTTTGAATTCAAAACGATGCAAAAAAAAAAAAGAAGAAAATTGAAACACTAGACAAGTTCTTAAAAAATGGCACATAAATACAAAATATAAAATATAGGGGACATATTTTGAACCTTGCAAAGCATGGGGTATTACATAAATAACTTTAAAATACAAGAATAAGATGGGTTTCCAAATTCGATAGCTCCCTATCCACCCTTCTAATTGTGGAAGGATTGATCTCCACATGGTAATTACCTGCTTTATCCACATTATTAATAAAATAATTTGATCGGTCGTACATCAAGCTCAACAAGAATTATTGTTGGGATTGTATACGATGAGACCATTTGTTTGTTATACAAAGAGGTCACAATCATTATTAGCCATTAAATATAATATTTAACGGGAGGCGCCTCCTTCAATCACGCCGTCCTCACTTCTTTTTATGCTGCTGGTCTTGGCTCCTCACGGCATTTTAAGTATCATATAAGATGTCTTATGAATAACGGTACTTAAAGTACCGTAATGTCTTCAAGACATTACCTTCCAATAACCTATTAAAATATAAGCTTTAGTCATCAATGTACTTTAAGTACCGTGATGCATAGGCTTCACGATAATACAACTATCGTGAAGGCTGCTTTAGTCAAAAAAAAAAAAGCCAAAATTGAATAAAAAGAATATGGACAAGCTTTATGAAAGTTTGGAGTTTTTTTTAGTTAGGCAAAAATTAGGGTATATTTATGATAATTTCCCTAAAAATATATAGATACAATCAAATTCCATCCCATCTATTTCTTCTAATTTTAAAATTGGCATTAACTTATTTAATATGAAATAATATCAATAACATTGCTATGCCCAGTCCAAGCTCCGATAAAAGACGAGGGTTGTGTTAAGTAAAGCAGCCATCATAAAACTTTGCCTCATCTTTTCGTGAATCTCTGTACCTATGTTATATAGTCATGTTAGGGCTTTCCCTGTAAGTGACACATTGTATCGAAATCAAGGCGCAATGAAAAATGAGCAACGGTTAGCTAAGGTGTTCTATGAAGATGACACACCGCAATTGCACCTGGTTGCGGTGAAGTAGGTAAGGGTTCCCCCGCTATTTTGGATGAGCACGAGTAAAGAAGCTAGTCCAAGAGAACATGATTCATTTAGCCACAAAGAACATAGGAACTCTAACATGTAAGAGTGTGGAGTTCGTGGATACAATGAGATGAAGGAGAGCTAACACAATGTGTCTATTGGAAATTAAGTGGAAAGGGGCAAAATAAGTTTTTATCAAAAATCTAGAAAGAAAATAAATTTCAATAAAAAAACTTGGTGGTAGAATGATGAGGTTCAAAAGGCTATTAGCGAAAAACAACTTATAAAGGTTGACAAAGTAATATAAATAACTAAAATTTAAAGAATATAAAAAAATAAGAACGACACTAAGATAATAGTAATGCTAAATTTAAGGCATATAATGATCTATGCAATAAACTTAGGACAAGAGAAGGTGAAAAAGATGCCTTTAAACTAGCAAAAATGAGAGAAAGCAAGTGCAATGATCTAAATCATATTAAATACATGAAGATCAAATGGTGTTGGTAAAGGATGACAAGGTCAACAAAAAGAGTCAAATTTATTTTCCAAGATTTTTAAATGACGAATACTTTGGGAGCACAACATTAAGAGAAACATTTGATATAAATGAGGTTGTAGGTCATAGATATATTCATAGCATTAGGATATCTGAAATAAAATAAGGTTTGAGAAGAATGAAGGCAGGAAAGGCTTTAGGACTAGATGGTATCCCGATTGAGGATTGGAAGTGTACAACAAAGATTGACATATTCTATTTGATCAAGCTGTTCAACGATATGTCGAGAACAAATAATATGTCAAACGAATGAAAAAAAGTATTGTGATGCCTATTAACAAGAACAAATGAGACATACAGAACTGTACGAACTATCGAGAGATCAAATTTATAAGTCACAATATAAAGCTGTGGGAGAGAGTGATTAAGCAACAACTAAGACATAAAATGAGTGTATCAAAAAATCAATCCGATTTTATCCCAGGGAGGTTAACAATTAAGGCTATTTTTCTATCAAGGCAAGTGATTGAGAAGTTTAAGGAGAAAGGAAGAGACGTCCACACGATCTTTATTAATTCAAAGAAAGCAACTTAAAGAGCTAATTCGGTCGGTGTTGAAGAAAAACACGAGGATCACAAGGATACATTGACGTGCTAACTAATTTGAGGAGAACACGTGGAGTTACATGGTGTCACCCCTCACCCTCAAGAGTGTTGATGTCTCAGTTATTCCTAAGCTTGGGCGAAATTTGGGGCTTACTATACTGAGTACTAACCATACGTGTATAAAAGTTTGCATGGTGTGCCAACGTCGTTTCAACTTTATTCGAGTGTTATGCATATTCCTATTTTCAAGTAGACTAATGAGGAAGGGCGGCCTTGCTTGTAACTCCCGTCCTCGAAATGCTTCTGACTTGGCAAGCAAGTTTGGAGATCCGAGTCACCATACCCTAGTATGGGATGGATGTATGATCATTTTATGTCAAAAGATTTCATGCTCCCGAGGGCTTTAGAGCCTAAATGAACATGGGTGAAAGAGTGTTGTGAAAGAAGCCAAAGAGTGTGAGAGAGAGAGAGAGGAAGGATGATGATTCCGTTAAGATTGAGTGCCGTGTCCTGAACCCACCGACACTACTCAGTCTCGATAGGGTTTAGGTTTCCTCGTTCGGCCCTGTCCTGCCCTGCCCTTCTCTTCAAACTTGGAATACGTGCGTGTGTCTCCATGAACCAGACGAAGAACTATAAAGCAAGCAAACCATCTCTCATGCTCCTCCTATTCTCGTCGCTATTGCATATATATACATGTCTCTTCTTTCAATCTGTACAGAGATTCAAAGCTGACGCGAACAGTTCTTTTCAAACTCTCTAATAAGGGGAGAGAGGCGGAGCAGAGCAGGACATTTCCTTCAATTTAATCGAGAGAGAGAGAGAGAGAGGGAGAATGGCTTCATGGAGCAACAACAACAGCATCAATAGCAATAGCAATGCTAATGATCGGTCGGAGATAGTATTCTTCGATTTGGAAACGACAGTGCCCTTCCGCAATGGGGCCCAGAAGTTTGAGCTGTTGGAATTTGGGGCTATCCTGGTTTGCCCTAAGAAACTGGTTGAGCTTGAGAGCTTCTCCACGCTGGTGCGGCCTTCCAACCTCTCCTCTGTCTCTCCCACCTCCGTCAAGTGCAATGGGATTACCAGGGACATGGTCGCCACCGCTCCCACGTTCCTAGAAATCGCTGACCGTGTCTATGACATTCTCCATGGTCGGTCACTTTGCTTCTCCTCCTTTATACTATTCGATTTGCTTTGCTCAACCAAGTGCAATGAATTGAATGACATCCTTTCACCATTGATATGTGATGTGTAAACAGGGAGGGTGTGGGCGGGACATAACATAGTGAGGTTTGACTGTGCGCGCATTCGTGAGGCCTTTGCGGATATTGGACGGCCTGCTCCGGAGCCTAAGGCCCTCATTGATTCTTTGGCTTTGTTGACCCAAAAATTTGGCAGGAGAGCTGGAAATATGAAGGTCCTTTACTCTCTTCCCCATTTATATTCCTCATGAGTTGGTAAAAACACGCTGATTTTTGGCATTTTCATTTGATTTCTGCAGATGGCTTCTCTGGCTACTTACTTTGGCCTCGGGCAGCAAAAGCACAGGTGAGTCGTTCTTTTCTTCTTTCTCACCTCATCTGGCTCAAGCATTTCTCGAAAACTCAGCTGATTCTGCACTAGAATTTTGCCTTTCTATTCATGAGTAATAACAAGTATATTAGGAAAGGATGTAGAAAGTATTAGAATAAAAAGCCCCCTCCACTCACACAAACCATTGAACCAAGAGTTCTCACCAAAAAAAAGAAAAAAGAAAAATTGTGCTCTTGGTGTATTTTTTTCAGCTCGTGATCGTGCATCAACAATTCCTCAAAACATATTTTCCTGTGTTCGAATGTGGCCTTTGTAGCCTTTGTGCAATTGTAATCTCTATTGATCATCACATCCTGATATTTTTTTGTGGCTTTTCCGGATCCATCATTAGGATTAGTTGGCACGTACTGGGAACAAAGTGGACAAATGTGAGAGTTATGTACGTTTAGTAACATGCATCTATCTCTTGGCAATTTAAGATCTGGTCATCATGTGAACCTTTCTGTGTTTGGGAATTCAAATCATGTTGAGCCTGTCCATTGAGGAGATTGCTTCTTTGTGTGCAATTATATGCGTATTATATCGTTGCTTGAATCTCCTGTATTTCATTGTACACATTCACTGTACTTGATTTACTATCCCAATTCTTGTGCTTTATGTGAGGCAAGGCCTGCTGAAACCACCATCAACCTATCTTTCTTATGCTTGGTTAGGTCTCCTTGAACCTTTATTCTGGTCCATTACACGCACACAAAGAAAAAAACTAAATGTTGTGACATGTTAATTTAATGGAACATCACTAGTAAACTGACATAATACCCCTGTTTGTAAAGCAAATTTAAACAAGAACCAGTGTTTTAAAATTTGGAGGGCAGCCGCATATGCGGCTAGAGGACCTGATGGGTGCCTCATGATCGATGCACCCAAAAACGAAGAGGCTGTGTTTGGAGCCTCAAGGGTGGTTATTTTTCTTTTTTTCTTTATTTTTTATTATTTTTGGAGATTGGATCCCTGCCCCCCAAAAAAGAAAAGAAGACTTATGCAATATAATAAATAAAAAAAACATTTAAAGTTGGTCCTATTTCAAACTCACGCACACATGATTTTAAAACTTGAATTAATAATACTTTAGATGATTGAAGCTTGCCAAAAATTGAAATTGAACTTGGAATACAATAAGTTAATAGTTACAGTTCAGAGTTCCGACTTGAGACTTAGTATTAGTCATACAAAATTGCATGGACCATTGAATACTTACATTACTGTCAATGACTCAATATATCATTACATGCAAATATACCATAATCAGTCCATACTCCAAAATCCACATTGATCATCATATACCAAAAGTCATGAAAATCAAAATTCAAAAGAGAAAATTAGAAAACCTAAACCCAACCTTAATTAAATGTTAATAAACTCAAACCCAAAGCTAATCTTGAAAAGGGACAACAAAACCAAACCCCAAAAAAAAAGAAACTAAAATTGAATAACAAATAAATCCAAACCCAATAAAAAATATTACCAAACCTTAAACCCAAAATTGAAATACGCTGATCTTTTGAAACCTAATCAGAGTTGACTGAGGGCTAATTTCGGCCCTCGATTAGAGCTAACGAGGTGCCTGCCTAGTCGGCACCTTGGCCCAAAAGGTAGTCTCCTAGTGTAGGGCCCCCGCCCTAGGTGTCACGTAGCCCAAAGGCACCTAGGCAGGCCGAATTTTTAAATGTTGACAAGAACTATATTGTTCAGACCGTCTTTAAGGAATTATGAGAAAAAAGAACAGGTGTAGGATATGGACTTCATGATTGTGGTCAGACACAGATACAACACATTTCCTTGGAGCTAATTTCATGCTTGACTGCTTATGAAGTCTAGCTCCATTGGACACCTCCTGGTCATGAATAGCTAATGGGATTTCATTCTTGGTTGCAAACTTGGGGACTAACAAGTATGTCAGGCAGAATAGATTTGTTACACTAAGCAAATTTAGTAAGAGCTACTTACATGGACAAGGGTATGGCTGCATGACCTATTGCTGATTGTATGAAAGAACTAAGCTTATACTTTCTTACAAGCACTATTGAAGGTTCTCTCCAAAACCTTGCCTTTGATATCTCTGATTTTCCGATGTAAAATTTTTCATATGAATATAATAGAAAAGTGGTAGGGCTCTAGCCCAATTGATTTACCCAAAAAAAGAAAAAAACTTTTCATTTGTTTGTAAAGTTGTTTTGTATGCTCATTTTCAGGTCTTCTTGGCACATAGGTAGAATTTCTTTTGATGATATGACTAGGAAGGTCATTTGCTGTTATTTTTGAGAAATCTTATTAGAGGGGAATTGGAATGAAAACATAAAAAAGAATAGAGAAAGAGGGAAATGTAAATGAACTCCATGTATGTTGGGGATTTAGTGCCTCATGAGAACAACCGTTACGTTTGATCAGCATCTTCTGCAAACTAGTTCTGTTACTTGCAAGGAAGATGCATGAAGCTCTACTTTGATTTGATATATGAAAAGTCTTGGCTGTATTGTCACATAGCGAATATTCTGATCAGGCCTCTGAATTTGATTTTTTTTTTGTTGTATTTTCCCCCTGATTTTTGAACATCTAGCCAAGCCTTAACCATATGCATTCTAAAAAACTTTTCTTCTCACAGAGGAATTTTTGTGCTTGAAATTTTGGCTGATTATTCTTTTGGGAAAATTTACCCTCCCTACACCCCAAAAAAAAAAAAAAAAAAAGAACAATTTTTCTATTTTTTTTAACATTCATACCCTTTTTTTTTCTTTTCTTCTTTGTCTTTGTTGTTTTTTTGACCAAGTTTCCTTTGCCTGGAACCTTGAAGGTCTGAAGTTTAATCTTTTTTTGCTCATAAACTTACTTTGAACCTTGGACCTTGAAAGTCTGAAGTTGCTTTTTGTTCATATAAATCAATTTCGGAACTTGAAGGTCCAAAGTTGGTTTTCATTCATATAAATCAATTTTGGATCTTGAAGTTCCAATGAGATTGTTATAGCTTCAAAGGACAACTGTCATTTTTACCTGTTATGGGTATGCCTTTTGAAATATAATGGGTTATTACTTGGAATTATAGTATCATCACATATGTTACCTTTTGAAATAACGTCCATTATAAAGATATTATAAATCAACTTCGGACCTTCAAGGTTTGAAGTTGATTTGAGACAGTTATGTGAACAAAAACGATTTTCAAATCTTGAAGGTCCAAAGTTGATATTCGGAACAACTTGGACCTTAAAGGTCCAAAGTAGGGGCAATATGGGAAAAGTAATTTTTTTAAAAAATATGGGTAGGAACCTAAAATCAAAATTTTTTGAGGGAATTTCTTAAATAATGGTATTTTAGAGGCACACTAGCATAAATTTCTCTATTCTTTTCTCCATCTGGCTTGAGCTATAGCTTAGAATTCAAGAACTGAATTCCTATATGCGAAATCACTTGTATGCAAAATGTATGGAGAAAATTTGTGAAAATATCACTTATGATAGGTCAGACTCTCAGAAGGTGAACATCGAGAATTCACTTTTTATTGCATGTTGATTTTTCATTTTTGGCATTGATCGGTTCCCCATCATTATATGCATACCGGCTTCTTGCTTCATGCTTTTCAGTAGATATTATGGTGGAAGCATTTCATGTCCATTTATTGCTCCTGGGATAAATAGATAGCAAACATGCCATTTCTGTAACATTGTGAAACTTTCTTACTTGAAAATCAATTGAACTTATGTCCCCCCCCCCCCCTTCCCCTGATAAAGTCCTTACATAATAACACTGTACAACCGGATGAATAAACTGGTATGGGGTACTCTGTGTGTGTTGCTTTTTCTTCCTTCTCTATTATTGTATATATTTTAGTTCACTTTTTATTATCTTCCTGTTTAGAAGCTCGTAACTATAATAGAACGTAGAATTTAAATATGATCAATTTTATAAGTATAATTCTCTCCTTTTTGCTTATTCTTAGCACCTGTGATTCTCCCCTGTTCAAGTCTAAAGTAATAAAAGACAGCTATCATCTGTCATATGTGATGGTACTATAAAAAAGCTGGGGCACCCTAAAGTCAATCTTCTCTAGTGTTGTTTAGTGGTCACTGGTTGTTCAACTTTATGGATTCTTTCTTTTTTGGTAGGGGGTTATAGTTATATATTTTCAAAGAGGGATTGTAACAATGGTTAAGGTATGAGTATCTGTAAAGCCATTCACGTGGTGATCAGACCACTCCATGCATCCAGATATGCTAAACCACATGTATAGAGTTTTTTTTGGTGATCCGACTTATCATTTTCCTTTAATATGCATCACAAATTTTTGACTTCCAATAGATGTAAAGTCCACCCCTCATGGGGTGTTTCATTTGCACTCTCTTAAACTCAATACAAGTTAACTTTCTCAAATTTTTTTTTTTTTGAGCTTCCAATTAATCATGGGCTCCAAATATTTGACAATGCATAGAACTCTGACTTTGGTCTATGTGACAGGAGTTTGGAAGATGTTCGAATGAATCTGGAAGTTCTCAAATACTGTGCAACAGTACTCTTCTTGGTAAGCCCTTTTTTATGAGTTATAACTATTCTTAATGGTTTGAAGATCATCATGTACTCCTGTTCTAAAAGGTCAATCAATCGAGGAAGTTTTGGTTATGTAAAGAAGTTGTAGGCTTCTGCTTTCAGCGTGCATGTAAAACTTGGAACCTGTTTCCTTTCAAGTAACATAATAACGGTACTACTGTAGGCAAGTTTGAGCTTAGCTCTCTTAAGTCTAAGTCCATGTCATTTACTCGTCATTTACCATCTATCATTATAACTTGCAAGAGACCATCTGCTGCTTTCTATCACATTGTTTCTGTCTCTTCTTAGCACATGCTTGCTCCATTTCCATAACTGACTTTCCTCTGGGGCCTAAACAAATTACTGATGGGTTCTCAGTTCACACACATATCCTATTTGTCATAAATTAGAGAGCGCAGTTTGGTCATGTGCTATGCAGGTCACATGTGCAGATTCTGCTGCTATTTTTGTGAATAGGCTTGTTATTTGTAGTTGCGTGGTATAGCTTTTTTCTCTTGGATTTATTTAGAGGTTAGCAACAACACTAGACATTTTATATAATTATTTTTCGGTAGTGCGGGTGAAGAGTGGTTAATGATATGATTTATTCTGTCTATTGAAAGTAAATTGGAATTTGAAACTCTTTGCAGGAGTCAAGCCTTCCGGAGGTACTATCAATCAACAGCTTGGCCTCTCCAAATATGACTACGAGAAGTCGCACAAACGGGAATTCACCCCCCAAAGGAACGAGCACGCCTTCCCTGGGTGTTAGGATTCAGGGGGTATCAATCTCTCCATCATCATCATCATCTCCTGGGAATGGTGAGCCCACAAAGGTTTTTGCTCCTCCTGAATCAAATACATCATCAATGATGCCAAATGCTGATCCTATCGGCTTCTCTCAGCTTATCGATCAAATGAGAACAGACCCTACGCGAGCCTCCTCCGCAGTGGACGAAGAAAATCCTGTTTCAAACACATGCGGAGTGCTCTCTAACATGGAGGCACCTCCACCTCCTCCTCTTGTGTTAGAACGGAATTCTTTCTTGGAACCCAATCAAGTGTCACCATTGTTGATCCATGCATCCCTTGTTCCATATTTCCGAGGGTGTCATAAGGTTGCTGTTTTTCACGGGGATGATCCATTACAGTTGTGCTGTGCTAATATGAGGGTTCGTTTTGGGGTGAGCTCGCGGTTTGTTAACCTTGCGGGACGGCCACGGTTGAGTATTGTGGTTGAGGCACCCCCCCTCCTATGTCAGGTGCTGGAAAAATGTGACCAACTTGCCCAAAAAGCATCTCTAGACAATGGGAGCAGCTCTGAGTGGAGGCCTGTGCTGATCAGGAAGAACGGCTTCTTTTCAAACTCCAATCCTTCACCTGCAATTCGGCTCAAGTAAGTGATTTTGTTGTTTGTTTTTCTCATCACTAACGCAGTTTGATTGTAATTTCTGACATTGAAATCATTCGGGGATTGGTTAATCTTTTGCAGCATACCCACCATGGCAGTTGGGGACGGTGCCATCTATACAACAGAGATATCTCAGAGAGAAACCTCAGGGAGCGTCCACAAGCTAGTGTTTAGCAAAGTGGATACCGCAGAGCTTGATTCCTTGCTTGTTCCGGGATGCTTTGTCGATGGACATTTTGGTCTGGATGTATATGATTATCAGCAAAATGCAGGCATCCGGTTGGTTGCCAAGAGATTGATTGTTAGGAATGTGGGATAGCATTAATAGAACTCCTCCCACTGTTCCTATCTATTGTGCACTATGTATATGTTTATCTGACCCAGAAAAGAACGATAAAGGTCTATTGAGGGTGGTGCAGTTTCCAAATTTGTGGTTTCTCTTATCTGCTTCTACTTTTCTAAGACCAAAAGATTTCTTTCTGATTTCCTTTTCCTTTTTTGGGTGTATATAGGCCCCGATACTTGGGGGCTTGGATTTTAATTCAACATTAACTTTGAAAAAATTTATGGGCTCTGTTGTTATGGTGAATTGAAGCTCTCATCCCGCTCTTGTATGCCCATGTTGTGTGGCTTTCATAATTTTGGATCCTATGCAGTATCGGCACAAATGACAATTTTGTCCCTAAATCCACTTGGGTTCCCTATCCTAAAATATCCCTTTTCAATAGAGTTCGAGAATCTACGGTTATGAGTTTTGGATGATATTGTGTTGGTGAACGCTCGGGTCAAATCATGGGGGTCATGCAGAATGCTTTGTGCAAATATTTTTGAAGTGGTATATTACATGGTTTGGAGAAGGGGTCCCTACCATTTTATTTCACTCTTCTTTAGTTTAAGGAGGCACAATACTAGGTTAGTGCCCATCCATTACCTCCTTCAGCTACACTAAATAGCATTTCAACCAAAGAGCTTCGCGAGTAGCAGCATTTGTTAGTAATTTCGATGCATCATCGTTGACTGGTGGTTGTGATTGCAAGGGCGATAATAGTAGTAGTAAAATCACCACACCAATATCTGCGTGTGTAGTGCGCACGTTCCTCAATTATGTGGCGCTTGTGTGAATGAATGAATAGCATGGTAGGAGTAGGACCTACCATCTCAAAAGTTAAAAAAGGATGAGGTACAAATGCAGTTGAAATGGAGGATTGGGGAGGGTTGCTGGCTGGATTGTGAGATGAATACAGGGAAGTCGCTCCTTGCTCACTCACGGTCCCTCCTTGTTTATCGAGGTACATCTCTCTTTCTCTCTCATTGATGTAGATAGCTAGAACATCTCTCTCTCTCTTAAGGTGAAGACAATGCATGAATGTGATGTTCAGGTGGGATGAAGGTAGAGAGATTGAAATGGGGAAGGAGAGGAGGAGGTGTGGCAGTGCGCATGCAGCAGCAGCAGCAGAAGCCCTCCACCTACTGTTCAAGTCTGGCCACTGATCTCCCCCTTTATGAGTCTCCCCTGGTAATTTTCTCCCATCTCTCTCTGGTAATTTTAGAGGAAGTGTGTGTGTTTGAATTGTAATAATGTTCTCTCCCTCAATTTTAGAGCAGTTGTTTGTGTTTGAATTGTAACATTGCATGGATAGTGCAGGCTCCATTTGAAGAGTATCTGGAGCAGCGAGAAAGAGTGTTTGAAGCCATATTCCCTGACAAGAGAAGGAGCCTTAGGCTCAACCACGTAAGTCTGCCTTTGCTCTTTCTTTCTCTCTCTCTCTTGTACTAAACCAAACCAGATCAGCAGGCAGCAGGTAAGGTAAAATGAAGGTTTACTTTGTGGATGCAGGAAGAGTGGAGGATACAGATGCTGCCGATCCATTTTGTATTTTTAACAGCAAACCCAGTGGTGGACATGAGGCTCAAATGTGAGACTGATGCCAACAGATACCCCCCAGGAGTCCCCTCCACCATCCCCAAGGTCTTGACACTCGAAGCCGTGAGTATCATCGAATGAACATCCTCTCTTTTTTTGTGTGAGGAAAGAGGAAAAGCAAAACCCAAACCAAAAATAAATAGAGAGTTATTAAGTGAGCATGTTGTGGCACAGATGAGATGGGAGCTGCGAGGTCTTGACTATGTGCTGAAACCCGATGATTTCACACTTGGGGTAAGGGGAGCCCTCTATTCAGAAAAGCAGCAGGAAAATATGAATATGAAATGCAGTGGTACCAGTAGTAGACTGAAAGGGCAGTTGGAGATCAGCATTAGCTTCATTCTTCCTCCTGTCCTCGCTCTCATCCCTGAGGATGTTCGCAGCGGTGTGGCCGACGCGGTCTGTGACTCTCTCCCTTGCTTCGTTATGGTGTTGTATTTGCTTCGTTATTGATAGGCAATAATAATAATAATGTGTGCAGGTGTTGAAGAGACTGTTGATGAGCACCAAGGATCGAGTGAACGGATGCCTGCTCTCTGATTTCAGGGACTTCACGAGGGATCGCCTCCACCAACATCAATTGCAATGGCAACAACGATGAAGCCACAGCCTCGGCCTCCTTATCCAAACCAATACCACACACTGAATCCATCAACGCCTTCGCCTTGCCTTGCCTACTTCCTTCCTTTTATTATCTCAATATTGCACATTCTTATTCGTAATGCCATTCATGACCTTGGCGATCTACGCACCCCCTTGCCGCTTACGGTCTCATTTTATTTTTTAAGTATGCGTCTTTTGTAACAAGGGTGAGGTGCCCACACCTTATACTATGCAAAAAAAGTGCACCTCTAAATTTGAATTTTGTAGGATGATATGATTGAGGTGATGCAAATTTTAAGATGCTTTGAAATCCATGTTTATGAAATTTAAAATTTTAAAAACGTTGTAGATGAACAAATCTATTCAACCCTTAAAGATCTTAAAAATAAACAGTCTACATAACTTGTTACTCGATGCATTTTTTTTTTTGAAACTTCAAATGGTCAATTAAGAAGTTTTTAACATCGAAACACTCTTTTGTATGGGATTTTTGAGGTGTAGACCCTACTTCCATAATATAAGTTTGCAACCTTTTGTCATCTATATGTACCGAGACCTTTGTATGTTATGATACAGGTATCATACCAACAACATGACGTGTGCCCTTACTAAAAGAACAGAGAGCATCATTATCATCATCTAATACCAACAACATGATGTGTGCCCTTACTAAACAACAGAGAGCATCATTATCATCATCTAATATGTAAGGAGCCCAACCAGAGGAGCCATTCATTCTTCCGCTTGCACGCAACACATTAGAAACCAAAATAGAGATCCATGGAGAATAGAATAAAATAGTATTACGGACCTGTGGACTCGGGCGAGTAACTCTGCAACTAAGGGTATACAAAAAATATTCTAAAAAAAATTTGTTGATGATTTGGTTTTCTTTTATAAAGATGAGTGAGTTTATTTTTGCAATAACATCTCTGTTATATTCTTTTAAATTTTTTTAAAAATCCCTAGTTATAGGTTTTTTTTTCTTTAAATCTATTTTTTAAAGCTTAGTTGAATTATTTAAGTCTGCTTTTAGTTTTATTTTACTTCTACTACCTTTCTTTTTTCAAATTTTTTCACTCTAGACCCTAAACCCTAGGTAATATCAAAGTTATACCCTCCACAGCCACACAAGTTTTTCCCATGACGTCAACGTTATCATCCCTTGCACACTGTGCAAATAATTCTACATCGACCTATTGAGAGAAGGATACAAGGAGGAAATGATCTAGCCAAAGGACAAAAAGAAAAACCTGCTAACGGATCCAAATGGTAAAGGAAGCTTACAAGTTAAGGTCCATATCCACACACCTCTAGATAAATCACCAAACCCTAAAGATAGAGCTTCAAAAATCACCCCTACATCATAACCTATTTACATCATTAAACCTATCTAAAGCACAATTTAGACCATTCATTACAAATGTTATATTACAGCTGGTAACAGAAAAACAAGCAAGAAGAATAAAACAATCTAAGACAAAATGCGATGGAACAACCCACAATTTCAGGGTTCACACTCGAGGGTCCTCGAGGCCTTTTTCTGATAAAATCAACTTCTAGGTTCGGACGTCGTAGAGCTCTGAAAGATCTTTGTGTAGGGTACTGATTCTTGATTCCTCCACTTTGGTCACATTCAACACTTAAAAGAGAATAAGTAGATAAAAGCGGAGGCCAGCACCCTTTTATAAAAATAAGAAATCGGGTTTGAATGTTAAGGCCCAGTTTGGACTTTCGATGCTCCAATATATAGGATGGGGTTTCTGATACACATATACAGGAGCGACAGCAGTGCGGGAAGGGGAGAGAGAGAGAGAGGGGATAGATGGATTAGAGAGAGAGAGAGACATGGAATAGAGAGAGAGAAACGGAAAGACGACTGTAGGATGAAGGATGGGAAATCAGGGCTGTTGGGCATGCGTGAAGCCTATACACGAGCCTGCGTTTCCCACTCTTTTCCTTCTTTAATTGTTAAATAGGTGAGCGACCATCTTGCATTGTTTATTCTTACATGCAGGGGAAATGAAACAAATCTCATTGTTGAATAGCTGGAGCACACTAAATAGGTTACCATTCATTCATGGGTTGGCTTGAGAAACATCGCCAAAACATCCAATCATATTAACTGGTCTAGGTCGCTTGGGGCTGGCAACATAGCCACCAGCAACAGTTACGTGCTGAGTAACAATTACATGCTCTTCTACTGCTTAAGATGGTGGAATATGATCATCATCCACCAAAAGCTGACTTTTATGGGGTTTGATTTTTTTTATTTGTAATTTAAATAAGCAGAATTTAAGTTCTTTACTAATCTGATATAAACTAGAGCACACGTTTATGTGCTTGGATATATCAGTTCCCGATGCCCATAGGACGCAAGATGTCAAAGTAAGCAATAAATGAGCGGATTAGGATCTTTACTCCCCTTGACGCATTTGGGGTTACATCTCTGAGATATCACTCTCTATACATAATTACATAACATGAGTCTCCCTCGCCAGTGTAAGATCTGCAGCAGAAGCCTCAGTTTAACTCCTCACGATCTTCTAGTGACCGCTTTCGAGCTCTCAGGTTGAGCTCAAGGCTTTTAGGTAAAGGCGGTGTCCTTCCTCGACGAAACAGGACAGCAAGAGCCCTCATCTTGTGACAGAGATCAAAGACCTGCTCAAATGAAACCCCGAGTATTGCTTCAGTCTTTTTATTTAAGCACCGCAAGCCAATATTTAGTCTTGCGGATTATTACAAACTGTTTGTTGAGTAGATTAGATGCTCCCTCTTACAGATGATGCTTCAAGTTCTGCAACACCATCACAACCTTGACCTCCACCTTCCAGTAAGTTGCAGTACCTCGTAGCATCTTGCTCGTCTTCAAAAACCTGAAATCACAATTATTGGTCATCCATGCTAGTTATCTACAACCCAATGCATGTTACTTCAGAGGAGGAGCAGCAATGTGTTACAATAGGATGAGGTGGAAAGACTCTTGACTCCATGACCCTCTACCTAAACCAGAATAATTCAGAGATACTGAGATATTTAGGTCCCATACAAAAGCAAACGACTTCTCAAAGTCACTAAGTTTTGAACGGGAAGGTATGTTAGGCAATACACTGAAACAGGAAGATATGTCAGGCAATACACGGCCATCAAATAAACAAACTTCATCTCCAATTTATCCAATGCTCCAGTAATGACATGGAAATACTATTCTCATGCCGCATAATAGAAAGAAATTTAACAACTTAAAAAGGCTTCAGTGGTTCAAGGAATTCCAAACTAGAGAGTGTTCAAGAACATTAAGTTTAAAGATCATGGACTATAGTTTCTGACGGTGGCAGTTTTACAGGCCCCTGATGTGGTTCAACCCCAACACCTCGTAAAAAGTAACAGAGTTGAGCGTGCGCCTATATGACAGTGGGGCAGATTTGGGAATTTGGCCATACAAAAGGGACCTCTTTATCAAGAGGAGTGACAAAGATCATCCCTAAGAAGATTTGAGGTTGGAGGAATTTGTACTATGGGTGAGGTGGCTCTTTGTTGTGGGATGTGAAGCCGAGGTCTTTCTTCCGATATATGAGTGGAACAAGAGGTGTTTGTGATACCTGGAGGCAGAGTTGTCTTTCACTATTCTAATCAGATGCTCTTGTATATGTACCACGCTATGCATTTAGAGGTGATCAACTCTGGCGACATAAAGCCATCTCACCTTGGCTAATCTTTAGGCAAGTGGACATGGTACCAACGGTGATTTGGATCTGTTTTGGTAGCTTATGAAATACTGATATATGGAAAAAAGAGGTAACATATTCTAGAATGGCTAGTCGCAAGGAACTTCTTTAATATTCCATATCCACTTCCAAGTTCATAAATTACGAATTCAAATCATATACATTTGTATTAAAGAAGAAGTCCCATTTCATCATTAAGGGTTAGCACATCAACTTCAATTCATAAGAGAATCAGCATAGACAGCAACAATTTTCTTGAAAACTTTCCAATATTATATACAAATTCCTAACTAACTTTGTCGCTTCAAGTTTCAACTAAAAAAAATGCAAATATTTTCAACATGTTCAATCTAATCAACATGATCATTTGAGCCTTATCTCAACTATTTTGGGCTAGCTATAGGAATCCTATCCTGCCATTCCGCTCTATCAAGGGATATACCCTCAATCAGACCATAAGTCACTATATCTTTTCTTACTATTACTACCCGAGTCCTTTTGGACCTTCCCCTTGCCCTTTTAAACCCTTCCACCCTCCTAATTGGTTGTTGTTCTAGGTCGACACTGCACATAGCCAGACTACCTAAGTCTATTGTCCCTCATCTTTTTTTTTTTTTGAGATAATCTATTGTCCCTCATCTTATCGCCTAATAGAGCTACCTTAAATTCCTTCAGATGTATTCATATTTCAAATTTTATCCTTTCTTGTCTTCCCACTCATCTATATCAACATCCTCATCTCAGATCTACTCATTCTATGGATATGTTTTTTTTGACCACCCAAAATTCCATCCCATAAAGCATGGTTGGTCTTATAGCCGTCCTATAAAACTTCCCCTTCAATTTCAACATGCTTCCATACAAATAGTTATTTTAATTTTTTAACTTTTAATAGTATCAGTGTGTTTATACTCGAAATTGTGGGTAGGGGACTTCGCCTCCGCCTTGGTTTTGGGTGCAAACAAATCGATAAGTTGATAGAGTATGAGTCCCGTCAAATTACGTTCCGAGGGAGAGTAGGGTCCTAAGACCTTATCCCTCTCGGATTGCCAACAAAGCCGGCTTCCCTACTATCTTAACCTTGGAACTCAACAAAGAAAGCTTTCGAAAGGGGTTGAGATACAAAGGATAAAAAAAAAACAAGGGAAGAGAACCACAAATAAAAGACTAAACTAGGGAAATATAGATAAACATGGGTGAAGAATCTAACTACAAGATTCAGAAAAAATAAAAAATTAAAGAACATGGAGACGAGAGAATGAGTCTAATCTAAACATGCATGACATAGAATGAAAGAGAGAGGAATATGGAAATACGAGCATGGTTACAAAGAAGCAAAGATATGAGATCCTCATAAATAAGGCAGAGAGATATGAGTATGAAATGCGAATAAAGATAATAATATAACATGAGAAGAAATAAAATGGAAGAGAGGTAGAGAGAAGGAAGCTAATACTAATAAATAACATGCAATGAGAGTAACAAAACTAAATACAAGAAAGAGACAAAAAGAAAGAGCATAAGAAAGAGTGTTAATATGAATGAGATGGAGAGAAATAGGGAATGATCATTAAAAGGGGGAAGAGAAGAATAGATGAATGCGGATTACTAATAGAAGATAATGAAAGACATGAAAGATAAATGTAATAAGAAAGGGATGAGAGAGCCTAAGCTATTGAACAAAATATACGGGAAAAAGATAAAGTGAGTATGAAAGAGAGTAGGAAATAAGCGGGATGAAAGAAATGAGATTTAAACTACATAATAAGGGGAAAGGGAAGAGATTAAGGTAAATCTCCCTAACTAAAATAGAAAAAGCACAATAAAGAAGAGACGAATAATCACTATAAAGAAAAAGACGAGAGGTGGCAGAGATCTACATTATTGAGTGAGTAAGAGGGGAAAAGAGAAACATACAACAAATTAAAAGAAATATAAAAAAGAGAGAAAACAACCACATAATAAAAAGATGAAAGATTTGGATGAGAAGAGAGAGAAGGCTTATGCTATCAAATAGAGAAAACTATGAGGAAGTATTAATGTAGCAAACCAAGAGAATAGATGCTCATAAGAGATAGAGAAGGTAAATATACATTAACGAAGAGGGGAGAAAAGGGGGACCTTGGCAAAATGGGAAAAGGGCATAAACACCACAAACATCAAGGAATGAAGATTACTATGAAGAGAAAAGAAACTATTTAACAAAGAGAATGGGAGACAATGATGAGAAGAGAAGATCTACATTACCACATAAAAAAAATAAGACAGAGAAGCAAATGCTACAAATCAAAAATAATAAATACAACGAGAAAAAGGAAAAATGATCATATAATGAGGGGGATAAGAGGAGAAAGAGAATGGTAACCTTACACTATGAGATGAACAAAAGGGGAAAGGGGAATCAATACCAACCAAAATAAAGATGAAAAGAAGATCGAATGCTAATTAATAAGAACCTTAAATAAGAGATTTGAGAGACAAAGATAAAGAACTAACCATAACTAAATAAAGACAATAAATACTACATTAAATGAAAGCAAGGAGAGATAAATGGATCATAATAAAGGAAAATAGGGTAAAAATCATAAATGTGAATAAAAAGCAATAAATACAAGAAATAGTAATAAAAAGAAAATAAAGTGATGCTTTAGGCTGGGCCTTCGATTCAGATCGTATGGTTGCACAGTCGATCGCGAAATTTCTCAGTTTTTAACGGGGCAAATAGAAATAGGAAGAAGAGGGCCCGGATGGTCTGCTTATCCGGACCGCCTTCGGTTTGAAGTGTAGCTTGAAGGAGTTTGTAGTTGTAGTTTTGGAATGAAGGGATTTGGTAGAATGGGGGATTGCTCAAGTGGGCTCACCTTGGGGCTTTCTCTCAAGCTCAAACTAGGGATCGAGACTAAAGGAATTTGGGCATAACCTAAGCTCAAGTCCGAGCCTTTTGGATGAGGTAAAAGGGGTTATTTATAGGCAAAATGGACCTATGACAGCTTGTAGGTTAGTTTTGTGCGATTTTTAGGCCATAAGAACTTTGGCGACACTTGGATTGGTGCTGACGCTGGTTGAAATGGCGCCATATCATTAATGTTGTAATAATGATGGTCAGTGAATATTAATTGCTCATTAATGCGGCTTTCATACGACTTGTCAGAATCTGGCGCTATGGGCAATGGCACCGGCGGCATTCTGACTGCCTTCAAACACTGTTCTGGACACATGTTGCGTTCTGGTGACTCTGATCAGGTTTAGATGGACCAATCACAGCTTCAAGCTATTCCAACTAACCCGATGGCATTTGACCTGCCGCCAGATACCAGCTGGCACGTCGTTGTGGTTGTACCTTCGTCTGATCATCAACCAAAGAGAATTCGACAACGTCGAGCCAAACTGTCGTTTGACATGTCAACACGGGCCTGCCATGTCGGCGTGTACAGAGAAACATGTCAGCCCATCACTTCAGTCACATTGGCCAGGCTGTTTCCTGCCAAGTGAATATCTCAGGACCTGGCGCTAGTGGAAATGGCACTGGGGGCATTTGGCATTGTCGCCAGGCTTTTGTGCATTCTAGAGCTCAATAAGGGGGGCCGGGGGTTTGGCACCATTTGGACTGGCGCTGACACCATTGGGAATGACACTAGGCTTCTGGTCTTCCGGGTCGCCCATGTGATGACTGAGGTGCCTTTGGTATCTTGCCATTGGACATTTGGTAGGGCATTGGTGCCCGTTGAGGTAACATCATAGCCTTTCATTCTGAAATGTTTCATGATCAGGTCGTTCTAAGTCTGTCTCGCCTTGTTTCGCCTCTTGACGCCTTTGGTCCCACTGGAGCAATAAGGGTTTGGTGGAAGCTAGGTTTACGGAGAAGAGGTTCTAGTGGGGTGAATGGTTTAAAATATCCAGGTGGTCTGGCTGAGACATTTCAACTTATCCATAACTTCTCCAATTGAGATCGGGGTATCTACACAATGTATTATGACTCGATCAAAAGATGTTATCATTCTCTATCAATGCTGTGGACATAGATTATCAAATAGGAAGATTCTCATAAACGTAACTCGGAATCCCATCTTTTTTTTTTTTTAAATGATGACAATGATTTGTTTTACCATATATAAAAAGTTATATATGTTGTATGGGCCTATTACCAGGCCAGCTAGTGGCGACCATGTACAAAAAAAATGGTGCTAGAAAAAGAACCCAATAAACAATAATGGTGCCAGAGGCAGCACACTGTATAGGAGAAGAAAAGAGACACAGAAAAAAATAAAAATATTGAACTGCTAGCAAATACACTCATTAGGTTCATCCATTGCCCTTGGCAACCGCTCCCTCTTTGGCAAAATTATGTACGCCAGTGTTGGCCTCCTGCCAAATATTGCTGAAAGGAGATGCAAATGTACCTACAAAGAAAGGAAATCATCATCATCATCCAAGCCTTACCCCAACTATTTGGGTTGGCTACACAATTCCAGTTTTGCCACTTTGCTCTATTAAGGGCTATGGACAGGCAGAGGTTCCCAAGACCCAAGCAATGACGTTGTTGGAGTCTCCTTCAACAACAAAGGAATCCCCCCAATCCCAGTTGAATCTCTTGATCCCTTCAACAAAGCCATAGATTCCGCTATGGTGGAATCCTCATTGGCCGGGATGGCCAGATAAGAAAAGAAGGATATCGTCGTTATGGTTATAAAGAGCCCTCCAAATCTTGCATGCCTTGGGTTTCCAAGATAGCAACCATCAAAGTTGAGTTTGATCTGATTTGTCTCTGGAGATCTCCACACCAAAGAGCGGGAGATCTCCACACCAAAGAGCGGGAAATTGTAGCTGTTCTAGAAGACAAATGTTACTCCAACTGCTGAGGAAGACAGATGTGGAAAGGCTTTTGAGGGTGTTGTGGTTTCAAGCCCAAAGGATAACCACAGTTCTAATACAGGCCAAGAGAGCATTGGGGTTAGCCACCGTAGCCTCGAAATTCTCGCATTCCTCCCAGGCCACAAGGTCCATAAAGTAGCAGCACACTGAAGCCCGCCGAAGGAAGATGCCTGATGCCGGGAATGGTGGAGAGATAAAGGGTTAGAATGGTTAGGTAACGGACTGTGGGGTAACCCAAACCCAACCAAAGGTCTGAAGGATGTATGACCATAAGGTTTCGGCCAGCTCGCAATGAAGAAAGAGGTGGGCATTGGTTTCCTAAGCAGCTTTGCACATGGAGCATCTGTTGGGTATTTGGAATCCCCTACTTTGAGCTTGTCACTGTGAGAACAGTTGCTAGAATGGTGATCCAACAAGATGTTTGAATCGTTTGTATCATTGGGTTCAGCCATGCTCTCCTTGCTAACAGAGGTGGGCTGGGGGAGGGGTGGGGGGGGTGGTGGAGAATGGTGTAAAAAGAGGCCATCGAAAGCACACACACAGCCACCGGAGCCCAGATGATTCGATCTCATCCCACAAGGGGGAGGAAGTTGTTTTCTAGCAAAGATGAGAGGGATATGAACTGTGCAAGCTCATGGTCTTGGAGTGACCTTCTAAATTGGGGCTCCAATTTCTCCTATTGCCAATAGTTTTGGAAAAGTGCCTAATGAATGCCTCCGGGTGCAAAGAAAGGCGGTAGATAGAGGGAAGGGAAAGTGTCTTTTAATGGGTTATCACCAAGCCCAAATCTAACTCTCCTTCCCTAGTAAAGAACTGGATATTTTGCTTGAAGTGAATGAGGCTGGCAGTCAAAGACCGCCACATCCCAGATGGTCTAAGGGCCGAGGGAGGGTAGGCTAGCCACTCCAAGGGGTGAAAGTGATGTTTGTCCCTAAGGACCGACTGCCGGAGGGGATTTGGCTTTGTGGCAAAGCACCATCACCATTTCCCAAGAGTGCAAGATTGCAGTGACATAGATTACGAATACCCAGACCCCCTTCGTGTTTTGGCAAGGTGACGATATCTCAAACCACCAAGTGGAGGCAGCGACGATCTTCTATGTCCGGCCACAAGAAGTCCCTCATATGTTTCTCAAGAATTCGTGCAATGGAGGTCGGAATGCAGAATAGGGACATTTGGTTGACTGGGAGATTAGAAAGAGTGGCCTTGATAAATGTAATGCACTCAGCCCGGAAACGAAATCTGCCTTTTCAGGATGCTAACTTGCGGTCAAACCTTTCTACAATGGGGTTCCACTATTGTTTGCTGGACTTCCCCATGCACAACGCAAACAAAGGTACTCAGTGAGGAGATCATCGTACCACACCCCAGTCTAGATGCCAAAGCAGTGTTGTTTTGCAGTCCAAGGCAACCCATCAGTTTGGATATCCCTAAGTCGACTTTGAGGCCCGTGGCAAGCTCTAAACGTTCTAGAAATAGCCATTCTGTTCTGATGCCCCGTGTAAGATGAGGCTATCATCAGCATCTTGGAGGTGCAAGACGCTTGACCATTATTGGGGACCTTGAAACCCTCCAGTAGTTCGTGTTGATAGAGTCTATCGATGGATTTTCTGAAGCAGCCACCAGCACAACAAGGAAAGGGGACAGGGGGACCGCCTGGCGAAGAAGCCCTTGGGAGCACCGTTGATAAGGATGGAGAGAAAAGGACCCGAGATGCAAACCAAGATCCACTTCCTCTACTTCAAGCCAAAGCCTGAGCATGATAGCATCAAGAATGGCCCAATCGACATAGTCATAGGCCTTCTCAAAGGCAATATCAAATACCACTCCAAGGACTTTGGCCTAATGTCTAGAGTGTATACACCCGTGTGCAATCAAAGCTCCATTCAGAATCTGTCTATCCTTGGCGGAGGCATCTTGGTTTGGTGAGATGACCAAATTTAGGACTAATTATCCCATCTTCTCCGTCCTCTCTCTTTAAGTTGGGAAATACTGATATGAAGATGGATAATTGGTCTTCTCTACAACATTAGAAATACCATCAGCGTAGGTCTGCAACAAAATGTGCACAGTCCTCTGCTCGTTTTCTCTTTTCTTTTTATAAATATTTTGCACACCACAATGCATGAGAAAGTGGATCCCTCAGAGAGAAACAGGAAAGTGAAGGAGATCATTACCCTTCATCATGAAACAGAACCATGGAAATTAGTCTCAATCATTTCAAATAGGACCATGGGTGAGAAAAGTTTTCACCATTGGTAACAAGAAGATATGACACGAAACATCAAGAAACTAACACGTGAAAAGCATCGACCTGGATACACAAGGAGATAATGGCATTACATACATCTTAAATCTGAAAAGCAACCCACTCTTTACCTCTTGATAGAAAATATGAAGAGAGCTACTAGATACTTACTAGAACTCCTTCCCTGACATCTTCAACAAGCATATGGAATCTTGTGCTACCTGTTGAGCATGAACCATGAGTTCCATTTTCCGATCTCCTCTTCCCCTCTTTAGAAAACAACATTCCAAGCTCCCTTTCAACTTCACTAAACAAAAAAAGGAAATGGGAGCTGATGAGTCCTCAAAGCAGCTTTGTTCAAGTAAGACAGACACAGGAAAGCAAAGCAAACCTGCGATTCCTTCGTGTTTTCATAGTCAATAACTGATTCTCCTGCTGAGTCAGAACATAAACTGGCTTTGAATCCTCTCTCCAGGGATTGACCTCCAAAACTGGACACAGAGGAGCAAAGATAAAAGAAAACCAGAAATAAGATAAGCTGCTTGTTTATAACACTTTTCAAATGACAGAAAAATTAGGCCACCTGTCTTTAGATAACAATACTGAAGACACTTGACTGAAATTACATGAAGAAACTGAGTGTCAAAGATGCTTAGAAAACTCAACAGAGAGAGAGAGAGAGAGGAGGGAGGAGAGAGAGAGAGAGAGAGAGAGAGAGAGAGAGAGAGAGAGAGAGAGAGAGAGTAGTAGTAGTA
>NW_006494904.1:9087357-9118460 GCF_000471905.2 Amborella trichopoda
GGGGAAAACAAACACATGATTCAAATGCGCAATTGAACTAACGCTAGCATAATACAAGCCTTTCAACCACGTTAAGGTGCTGCATCAAAATACTTTGGTACCTTTTTTGATATATAACAAAATTTCTATATATAAAAAGGATCAAAGAACACAAAAATACAAAAGCGAATGACATGGGTCAAGAACTGCCCTGAGCCAGAAATCATCATCTCGAAGACAAGCTGGTCTCCCTCTGCCTCCACAAAGATACCTAGAGACAGATTTTCAATTTTATTTTTCTAATTTGGGAAACTGAAGGGTGGCTACATCAAGTAGCATGAGTAAGGACATAAGTTAGGCGGCAGAAAAGCTGAAAATTGAAGTGCATCGATGATTCTCTAGAAATTAAACAGTGGCCTTATCAGGGTTACACAGATGCACATTCAAACTTTGCACAGATATGCCCCTTATCCTCTTGATTGATGATCAGTTAGAGAGAGAGAGAACCACGACACCTTTTTCTTTTCCACTTGTTCCTTCTTCTATTTGTATTTCTGTTACAATCTCTTTATGTTCTCACTCTCTCTCTCATTGAAAGAATGCAAACCTTTATCTCTCTAACTATTTACAAATGTACTTCTCTTTCTCTCACTAAAAAACAGTGCACAACATAAGTCAGAGACAGAGCTTTGTCAAAGGATGCTAGTATGAAGTAAAGTCGGGGCATGGAAGCAAACAAAAGTCTAATCCAGTACCTCAAAATGGATCAGATATCCTTCAATCTCGGCAATGCAATCATTTATATATGGGCATTGGATAGTGCTTTCTATGCAGTAAGTCTGATTGGCACTTCTACTGTACGGTGGAGATATACACCTAATTGATGGCCAAAGGGTACATCACCATAGGATACAACACTGAATTGCTCAATGGGGATCTCAATAAATGAGCCATAACTTTCGTGGACCGCTTTTACGAAGTAGAGGATTTCTCTGCTATATACACCAAAGGATTTTTCATTTTCAGGAATGACTTCAGGTCTTCTTTGTCTCAGTTTGTCCAGATGTTGCCCATACATGTCCTGTAAAGTTTTGAAAGTATCTCTGGTTTGCTTCTCTTCAAGAATGTCATTTCTTTTGAGGAAAACTATGAACAATGCATGTAATTTCCAAACCAAAGGAACATGTAAAATTGGTGAACTTGGATTTTCAGAGCATAATGCAGACATAGCTTCAAGACCCAACAGAAAGAAATGACCACTCCTTGCAACATCTATACTCTCAGTGGCATCGACAGTTGCCAAAGGACTCAGGAACCAATCCACAAGAAGTGGCAGTCTCTGGTTTGCCCCCTCTATTTGCAATTTGATATACTGCATATTTCCAGCTGAACTACTTGGGGCATCAACAGTTTCTTCATAAATTGTATCCAAATTACCAAACTTTAGTTTGGTTTTGTCTAGGATTGCTTTTGTTGTCCACTGCATTGTGTGCTCTATTTAGTTAATTTTGTGATGGATTTCTTTCATCCTAATTCTTGTGGTTGTATTTATCTAAAAGCAATTTTGTGATGGATTTCTTTCATTCTAATTCTTGTGGTTGTATTTATCTAAAAGCAAAAACTTTATTAAGAACCTGAAAGAAATGAAAACAAGAGGTCAAGCAACTCAAATTCCTCTCGCATCAGATACACCTTTATTAAAGAGTGAGCCCAAGGAAGTGGTGGAGGTCAGGATGCTAGCATATGCCCTTTTGCTCCTTTTTTTTCTGGCCAGGCATTTTCCCTCTCTCATGTAGGAAAAGGAAAGCAAACCCCTTATCCTCTTAATTGATAATCAGCTAGAAAGAGAACTACCGCATCTTTTTCTTTTCCACTTGTTCCTTCTTCCCTGTGTTTTTCTATAATCTCTTTATGTTCTCTCTCTCTCTGAAAGAATTGCAAATCTCTCTCTCTAACTGGTACAAATGTACTTCTCTTTCTCCCAACAATTGAAGCAGCCGCCATTCCATTTATTTATTCTCATAGTGATCAAGAAACAAACCAAAATCATTTTCTCATGACACATAAAACCTAAAGCAGTGAAGAATGTTTCCCAAAATCCCAATCCTCAAACTAATCTCCCACTTTACCCAGGGACACGGAGTGGAAAAAAGAACGGGATTGGGTTTTCCCTTTTTTTCTTTTTATAAATAAAAAAGGAGGTTGTGGACGGGCTGGCTTGGTCGGTGCGGCTCGACTGATATGGCTTCGGCTCTACTGATATCAGCTCGTCTTAGCTGATACCGGCTCGGCTCGGCTTATATTATTCGGCTTAGCTCAACTCCATTAGAGGTTCATTACAAATTTACGTGAAGTCAGCTGAGCCGAGCCGAATCTAGCCGAGCTGAGTCTAATATAACTGAGCCAAGCCGAGCTGATTTTAGCCGAAATAAACCGAGCCGAGCCGATATTCATCATTATTGGCTGAGCTGAGCCGATACGAGCTAAGTAAAGCTAACCTCACTACATTTAGGCCCAAACTAGCCCCATAAAAACTAAAAACAATTTCTAAAAATTTGGTAAAAATTAGAAGAAAAAATATATTAATATTTAGCATGAGAAAAGTTGTAACAATCCTAAAATTTCAAAAAAAAAAAAAAAAAAAAGGGAAGACAAGATGCTTTTAAATAGGTGATGGTCTGTTTGAGTATGATGGTCCTTGGGGACCATCACTATTTTCAAAAGTTTTTGCCTTTGCCTTTGCCTTTGCTTTTGCTGCCTGCTTCTTGCTGCCTGCTGCTCGTCACGTCCTTTAGCGGACGTGGTTTTCGTATGTTAAAAGCAGACGCTTAACGCGACACCTCAGGTATGAGGTAGAGCGTAATAAAATATTATAATAATAAGTTATAAGAATTTAAATAGGGGAGGTGAGCACTCCCACTCTAAAAAATTTTAAGATCTCTCTCTCTCTCTCTGGTCGAAACACTGTGAACTTCTCTCTCGAACCGAAATTTTTATCGGAAGCTCCCTCTCAAATAATTGTGGGTAAGTGACATCGTCTTCCTGAAAAATAGTCTATTTCTAATAAATAGTGATATTTTCGTCTAGGAACTTTATTTTATCAGTTTTATGTGTAAGTGACCTCATTGTCTCGAAAAATAATTCATTCTTTTTAAAAATAAAATGAAATAATTATTTTTGCTTATTATCATGAATTTTAGGCGCGATAAATTTTATGCGCACGTGACCTCATTATCTTGAAAAATAATCTTTTTGATAAAAATTGTGATATTTTATCTATGTTAGAAATTTTGAATGCTGTAAATTAGAAAAATAAATTTATTTATTTTTCTTGTTTATTGTTAGAAATAAATGTGATATTTCTGCTTTTAGTAAAATTGTGATATTTCTTTCTACTGTTTTGAATATTTAGACATTGTAAAATTCATGTTCAAATGACTGCCTTATTATTTAAAAAAATTGACATTTTTGCAATTGATTATAGTATTGTTGTGAAATGTTTATTTGTGGATTGATATCCCATAAATTGTGATAATTCCGTATTCTTGAATTTTTATAAGAGTTTTTTCTATACATATTAAATTGGCAATTATGCTAGAATGCCTTTACAAACTGCTACCTTTTTAAATTTGAGCCCAAAATATTTGATTGGTTATTTTTGAAATGTTATATAGAGTGATTGTTATTAATGGTTTAAGTGAAATTCATATTAATGATTTTAGTGATATGTTGAGTACATGATATTGCTGCTTTTGAATGTTTAAAGAGATTTAGAAATAATTTAAGTATGCAAGTGGACTCATCCGGTTTGCCGGTGAGGTATAAGTGGACCTATCTGGGACGCCGGTAGGGATTAAATGAACTCATCTGGTACACCGGTGAGGTATAAGTGGACCTGCAGGGATTAAGTGGACTTATCTGGGATGCCGATAGGGATTAAGTGGACCCATCAGGACGCTGATGGGGTATATAGGTGACCTACTTGGGACGCCAGTAGGGTATTTTGTGAAATCCTTTGAATTATGTACTGCCGTTAAAAGTGTTATAAGCATTTCAATTACTCGGATTATACTTAATTATGCATTTATTGAAAGTGAAACTGTTGATGCATTTCTGTTAATAGATTTCATTTTGAAAAATATTGATATCTTTCAATCATGATTATTTTTAGGATTATGATGATCACTTACTGAGTAGCCAAACTCATCAAACTATGGTAAACATTTTTCAAGATAACTACAGATTCATTTTGAGTGCTAGTCAAGATCAACTTTGGAAGATACTGTTGTTGTGCTAGCTTTCTTTATTTACTATGTAAGACCTCGCCACTGTAAATTTGTCCTATCAATAGATGTATATATGTTTTGTCTGTCACATCTCAGGAATAACAGTACTGTAAATTCTTGGGGTGTGACAAAAGCTATCAATAGAAATATAGAAAACTACTTAGGTATCATAAAAAATAAATTTTCTTAAATAAGCTCCAATTTTTAACTCTTTTTTTTGGCTCTCACGCAGACTCTCTCTAAAACCCTCAATTTATCTCTCCTCCTGGATGCTCTATTATTGATCATAAAAAATTGAAAACCCCAATTTCCTTAACCCCAAACCTACAAGGCCAAAACTTGAACCCCCAAGCTAGCAAGTCGTTGTTTAAAACAAGAGTTTTTAAAAAATCTCTGATTATTGAAATCCTTTCAAAACTCAGGTTTTTCAATAGATCTTCAAAAAATCATATTTTTTAACGAAAACAATACATACCCATACTTCAGTTTTTATGAGAAACACTTCGGTAATATGATCTCTTGCAATAGAGGCAGCGAGTATGGCTTCTTTCAAGTCCTTCCTTTCCATAAAGTTTCTCTCATCTTGTAAAATGCTCTGTTTGCTATGGGACCAATCTTCTTTCTCTATTCTTGATGGCATAGGTTTTTTCACTCATGAAGTTATTTTAATAATGGCACCAATTTTGTTAGTTACTTCCTAGACGTGAAATTGCGCTCAAGCTTCTTTCTCTTTACAAAAAGTACAGCCTCTCTCTCTCTCTTGTTGTTCTTGGACAAGGATAGAATATCAATGGGAAAGTCATTGTTTTAAGTGTGCCACTTGCAATGCTACCTTAGTTAAGCACATGAGAATCTCATTGTCATTTCGAGATAATTTGGAGTTTATATTCAGTGCCTTCCATTGGTTTTATAGAAAGTAAAAGACATGTATGTTAATAAATATAGGGGCAAAAGGTTGTCAAAAATTTTGGATGATAGGTTTCAAAAATCACCAATCAGAAATAAGATGTGTGTATAAAGATACACACAGGAATATTCATGGCTCATTTGATACTAAAGCAAAGCAACCAAACTCATATCTCAGAGTCAGAGGAAAGACCAGGCTGGAACAAATGAGCTGAAATACATGCCAATCAACACACCCACACAGTGAAACCTTCATCCTCATCCTTCTCCAAAAACTTATTTATATAATCAAGGCAAAATATATACAAGATGTAATAAACAGAAAAAGAGGCTTCCACAAAGCCCCTGGCTTGCTCAGAATGTCAAGAGAACGTGAAAATGTGGCTTTATAAAAAGCAATTGCTAATGCTTGTTTAATTCTTTCAGTTTCAAATGAGAACCTTGGCAAATCAAGTAAAACATGTGCACAAGAGCAAGCGCTCCATGTTGCAGCAAAGGGTCCTTCCATGACTCGCTGATAAATGTATCGATGCCTTCGATTATTGAACATTAGGAAATAGGAGGTGCATGTGGGGCTAGCAACGCCCTTTATTTAGTGTCTTCCATGCAAATGAACAACTAGTTTTATGGCATCAAAGATGGACATGTCCTTCACTTCTTCCCATGCTTGCCAATCAGCAATCAGGTCAGCCCAGATCACTCAGAGTTCAAGAACTTTTAACTCTACAATTGCGTTCATCTCTATAGTATACTTCAGGATGGACTTCAATAAAAGTGATATGCCCTCCATGCATGATGATGGGGTGAAATTCCAAAGCATGCATGTTCCTTATGCAAAAAATTCAAGATTAGTTATCTTGCTAGGGGTACATGGAAAAAAAAAGAAATCAAAATTAGGTAATATAATCATATAAATTGGTCACTCAACCATGAGAGTAATGAGTATTCAAAATTTGAAAATTCCCATGCATATTTAGACAAAATAGGAGACACATATGCCCAAGTCAAATTGTCGATTGATATCAACAGACCTTATTGATCACGCAAGGAGCAAATGTTCTCAGGATTGTATACAAAGAGACCATTTACTTTTTGTATAAGGGGTTCACAATTATTTCTACTCATTGGATGTCGAATTTGATGGCGTAGGGTGGATCACAAAGTCCGAGAAATTTCTTTTCAAACTTTGAGTTTATTTATTGACACTCCTACAACCACCCAATTTGAGATCTAAGGGACATGAATGATTGTGACTTCGTACAAAAAGTAAATGGTCTCTTTGTATACTTTTTTATTGTTTTATATATACTTAACTAAAAAACCCAGAAGCAAATGTTCTACATGTAAATGTGCTTAATACTTCTTTCAAGGATAGCAACAGTTATTTTTTATTTTGTTTGTGCAAATGTGCACGTGCACGTGTGTCGGCGTGTAAGGGGGAGAGAGAGAAAGAGAGAGAGAGAGGCTTGCACAATTACAAAGTAATATCCGGAAAATGGATATGGTTTGCTCTAGCTGCTGGGGGTAAGGAGAGGGGAATAATGGGATAAAAGTGCTGAAAAAAATATAGATATGAGAGAATGTACAATGAATAGGTGCTTAATCACATACATAGTAGGATGGAAAGAATAAGAGGAAATGGTGATAAATGGTTACAAGATTACTTATAATGGCAAATACCACCAGAGACTACAATACACAGAGAATTCCCCAATTTCACGAACTGAGCTTTAATCAGTTATTTAGATATTCCTCCAGCCTAAGGGGATCAACAACATAGAATAACAGTATTAAATAGTACCTGTACAGCAAGCTACCAAATCTCCTGTAGCAAAGCTGAAAATATGCCTGAAATGCTTGAACAACAGGCCTCCACTGCTGGCATAACTTATTGTTCTTTTCATCCAGCATGGCATTGTGTCAAACATGAGCAAGTGCTGCTAGGGTAAATCCCAGCTCTACCACCTACAAAAAATTACATTGATTTAATAATAGAGATAACTGAGAAACCACCTTGTTTAACAAAACAAACAACAAATATCTATAATGCAGCTAGTAAAAGGCAAACAAACAGTACATAAAGCCTCATTTTCCATATTCAATGGCTATTTATACTTTTGTGGTCCATGTTCAAAATAATGACTAATCCCAAAGTTTCATACTCACAAATGTTCTATTTGCAGTTTGCCATCATATTATGGGAAGAATTCAAATCCCAAGTCAACTGAAATATCAATGTCTTGAGATGCAATTCGTGTCATCTATGAATTTCTCTCTCTCTCTCACACACACACACACACCCTCCCCCCCCCCCACCAAACAAACACACAAGAAATAAAAAACTGACAAAAAGAGGCAGAAATATGAACATCTAACCAAATTAGACCAAATTCAGGTGAACATAAACCAAATAGAAAGATCTAGTATTACAAAGTTCTGAACCTTCTAGTGAATCCTCTAGGCATAAAACCCAAATGCAATAAATCAACATGTTTTCCATTAGTCAACGAACCTTCTTTGAGGAAGATGACTTTTGCATTGATTGTATAGAGAATTACAAACAAAAATTAAGCAATCCCCAAAACAGGGTGCCCTATACAGGAACCCTTGAGGGTCCGAGAATCTCTGCAATAGATCAAAAAATGAGGTGAGAGCTAAGGGGGGTCCAAATTCCCCTAGGGATAGTCGAGACTTGCGCCCTCCCTTGCTAGTGCATCTGCCGCAGCGTTACAATTCCTATGAGTGTGTCTCCAAGAGACTTGGATACTACTGCAAATGTGGCCAATTTCAACAAAAATGTTATCTAGTGTCCAAAAAAGGCGTCCAATGCCTGAGGGGCCTGGTTGCCTAGAGAGCAGCCATCAGATGGCCCCCGGTTCCGGTGTCCTTCATAAAGAAGCTTGAGGAATCCTGTGGGTACTTAGGTGCAGCAACACATGCCAATTTTGGTGAATATCTGAAAAGGAGAAGATGGAGAAGCTTGGGAGGTTTAGGGCCCAGAATGTGACAAGTGACCTCCTTTTTTCAATAAGGGCTGAGGTAGAGGCTCTCTCCTAGCTAAATATCCTATTATTCCTCTCAATTCAAGTAGTCCAAAGAGTGGCTGAGATGGAAGCTCTCCATAGAAACTTTCTTGAATTTTTCGCAGGAGTACCAAGGCATAAGGAGAACAGGTGAGGGATCGATTAGGGAATGACCCACAGCCACTTGGATAGAAGAAGAAGGTCGGTCCAAAGGGCCAAGGCAACCTCGCAATTTAGAAATAGATGTTGATTGATTAAATCTTCTGAGTCCTTTGAGTAGAGACTTGGCCTTAGCGAATGAGGAGTCCTCGACTCCGATAGGCAGGGCATAAGAAAGGAGGATCGGGGCTTCAGAATTCTTAAAAAGGAGTCCAATGCCTGAGGGGCCCTGGTTGCCTAGAGAGCAGCCATCAGATGGCCCTGGGTTCCGGTGTCCTTCATAAAGAAGCTCTCCATAGAAGATTTCTTGAATTTTTCCAAGGAGTTCTAAGGCATAAGGAGAAGAGGTGAGGGATTGATTGGGGAATGACCCACAGCCACTTGGATAGAAGAAGAAGGTCGGTCCAAATGGCCAAGGCAACCTCGCAATTTAGAAATAGATGTTGATTGGTTTCTTCAGCTTGGAGGCACATGGTGCATCTGTTAAGAAAAGGGATACCCCTTTGCTGTAGTTGGTCGAGTGTCGAAGCCCTTTGATGGAGTGCTATCCAAGTAAAAAGCTGGATTTTGAGGGCAAAAAGGAGCACCAAGCCTTGGTGGCTATAGAGGGAAAGGCCGAGCGGGGAGGAGAAGGCGGGGAGTATAAGTTTTAGTAAAATGAAGCAACTGTGAATGAACCTGATGGAGAGGGGCAAGACCGAGAGATTCAAAAACTGGTGAAGCATGTTGTCAACTAAGAGTCTCCTGAAATTTGGGTTCCAAGATCTCACATTAGGTGGACCAGTAATGCTTTCTGCCACCGAAGAGGAAGGGTTACAGGTCAGACAAAAGAAACTAGCAAGGGAGTAGTAAAGCAGGTGGGGAGGAGGTGAACAAGGAATCGAGTTTCATCATGTCTATGAGGTCGGTTCAAGTACGGCTAGTTCGAGAGCAAGCTGACTGAAACGAGTAATTGATTCAATTCTTGCTTCGTTGTCAGGGGCAAGTGAGGGAGGGAGCGCGGAAAGTTCAGGCTTCCCTTCCCTTGAAAGGAGGCTGAGCGACGCCCGCAAGTATTTGATTTTAGTGAGAGACCATCCAGTTCCTTCACTGAGGTTCAGCCGACGTGCCTCTTGATCTGCCACAAAGTTGTGTGTAGCCCCAGTGTCTACTATAGCCTTAGTAGGTTTTCCATTGATAGACACTTCCACATTCATAAGCTCTCGTGCTTGGGGCTAGACTTCCTTCACTTGCCCTTCAATGAGCAGCCTTAGAGCCCTCATGAGTTTTTCCAGTCTAGCGACTACGACCATAAAGAAAAATGACATAATGAAAAGGGAAATGCTGGAGATTGTGGCCTTGATAAGGGTTACTCTGCAGCTTGGTGAATGGACTCTCCCTTTCCATGAAGCCAGGTGCCACTCGACTTTGTCTATAACCAGGCTCCATAACTGGATTCGAGGAAGGCCAATGCAAGTTGGAAGGCTAAGATAGGATGAGGGCATTGGCTCTACAACACATTCCCATGAGTCAGCGCAGTATGACTATGGCTTGGTCGAGGCAGATTCCTGTCATCTTTGTTTTTTCTAGGTTCACCCTAAAGCTCGTAGCCAACTTGAAGCATTGGAGGAAGAGCAAAAAACAACTAACTTTTTAACAAAATGCATCGCAAAAAAGGAGGGTATCATCAACATATTGGAGGTGGAATATAGAGAGACCCGACCTACTCATTTGGAAACCCTAAATGCGTCCCGTGCTGTACACATGAGATAGTGAGGCACTGAACACCTCAGCCACTATGGCAAATAGGAACGGTGAAAGGGGATCCCCTTGGCGGAGCCCTCTCAAAGCATGAATGTAACTCTTAGATGTGTCATTAATAAGGTCCAAAAATTGGGGTTTTGAAATACACCCTTGGATCCATCTCCACCATAGAGAGCCAAATGGCATTCTGGACAAAGTCTCATCATCATAAGCTTTTTGATTACCAAGCCTGGGATTTTTGTGCTTGTGTGCTATTAGAGCACCATCGAGAATCTGACGTTCCTTCACAAAGGTCCCTTGGGATGATAAGACCACCTGACCAAGGACACGTTTATCGCGGGAAGCCAGGCCTTCAAGAGAATTTTGTAGGAGGTATTAATCAGACTAATATGGGTTTGAAGTCTTTAAGCTCTTTTGCTCCTCTTTCTTGGGGATCTTGGCAATGAAAGTGGCATTCATCACCTTATGGATAGTAGCTCGGGAGTGAAATTCAGAAAAGAAAGCCATGATATCAGTCCTAAGGTTATCCCAAAAGATTTTGAAGAGGGCTATGGGGAAGCTGTCAGGGCCGGGGGCCCGGTCTCCATTGAGGTCTTTAATGGCTTGGAGTACTTTGTCCTCCTAAAAAGGGCTTTCCAAAGAGGCTGCAGATTCGAGAGAAATAGAGGCGAAGGAGAAGCCCACCATTACTGGCCTAGGACCAGAAAGGGAAGAGAAAAACTTGGAAAAATATTCAATAGCCGCTGCCTCAATGAGATTGGGATGATCAACAATCTGGTCCCCCACCTTGAAGTGGGTAATAGAGTTCTCCCTTCTTCTACAGTTGGCTATTTTGTGGACGTAAGCTGTATTTTGGTTGCCAAGCTTGAGCCATTTGACTTTGGCCTGCTGAGCCCAATAAATTTCTTCTTTCTTTAGGAGGAACTAGTAATCACGTTTGTGGATGGATTGAGAATCCAGCTGAAGGGGAGAGTGGTCTAAGTTCTTCAATGGAGTCTCAGTGTTGAATAGACCTCAAAAGGGAGTCTTTTTGGTATCAGAAGTTTCCAGGGAGCTATGAACTCCATGATTTCAGGAAAACTTTAAGCTTTTAAAGCTTTTTCGACAAGATAAAACCGGCCCACCCATTCACGAGGGGGGAGAAGGACTCCCAATGGTTACGGACAGGAGAGTGGAAGCTAGGCTCTTAGAGCCTAGACAGCTCAAAGCGAAAAGGCTTAGGCCCTCGAGGGAGGGACAGGGCATCTAGCAAGATAGGTCTTTGATTTGGGAAGCACCAGAGAGTGGGTGCTAGGGAACTCATGATCCCACTCGAGAGGGGTTAGAAATCTATCTAAATTTGAGAGGCTTGGATTAGTTGAATGACTAGACCAACTGAATTCCGCTCCTTCCAACAGGATGTCTAGAAGACTGTTATGAGACCATCTGGTGATATTAAAATCACCTCCTACGCACCACTTAGAAAAAGGGAGGGTCATCAAGGACTGTTAACTCTCTCAAAACGGCCAACATCTCGTTGTTTTCTTGTGGTCCATAGACCACAATGCACTTCCAATGGAGGGAATCAGTGATCAAGCTAGGGTCATTATGATAGAGAACTTGCCAATGTGAGAGGCAACTAAGGTGTGTTGAGATGGGTCCCAAAGGACCCAAATACCGCTAAAAGGTCCTATTGCATCCAGAGCTAACCACTGGTAAGAGAAAGCCCCAAATATTCCGAATTTGGGAGAGGGTGAGGGAAGGAAGCTTGGTTTCCACCAAGCCAAGAAGAGAGGGAGAATACTGTGAAACAAATTGACGAATATTTTGCCGTTTTCCTTGGTGGCCCAAACCCTTATATTCCAAATAAAGATCGTCATTGCAAAGATAAGGGGTGAATGGCACTCATGGTCAAGCGACGAGAATGCTGAGGAGCCAAGGGAGTGGGGAGGACCTTAGCTGAGGGTTCTCCTTTCTCACACCTTACTTTGAAAGAGAGTTGTATAGCTCTCGGGATACTCTTAAATTGGTGGAGGGAGCCTTATCTTTAACATTCATCGACTTAGACCGGCGTCAAGATTCGCTATCGCTTCAAGGTCTTCATGTGGGCGTTGAACAGAAGCCCATCATTGAAAGGATCTCGTGAGGATTGCCTTGGGCTTGGTCGATTGCGTTCATAAAGCTCGAGTCGACAAAGGTCGGTGAAGAAGATTTTGAGGAATAGGAAGAAGAGGGGTTATCAAAGGGGAGGGAAAGATGTGTGGATAGGGGAGAAGAATACTCTTCACTGAGATCGTACGGTAGCAAAGTGGGGAGGGGACCTTCAAAAGGGAAATGTGAAAGGTTGAGGTGGAATTAAGGGTGAAGAGGAAGGCTGAGAGGTGGAATAGATGGCTAAGGATGGGCTTGTGCATGAAGGCATATGATGAACAGGCTGGGTAGGCCTCGACATCATAGCTTAATTAGGTGAGCCAATGGTGGCAACAAGGTTGGGACATGGGGGGAGAGAAGAGGAGGAGATGAATTAGGAGGAAAATGGTGAGGTGGACTAATGAGGTTAGGGGAGGGAATAAAAGAGGGGATGCAAGAGGAAGGGGTTGCAAGCCTAGGATTGCGCAGAGAAAGGTTGGAGATAGAGAGGGGGAAGAGAGCAAGGGTATAGAGGGTACAAGAGCTTGGGCAGAACGAGATAAAGGAGCATTCTGCATGTGAACATGATTGGATGGGCGAAAAGGGGGGCAAAGGGGCACGAGAGGAGAGGGCACATGTACACTTCCATGTTAAGGAGGGGTTGAGAAAAGGAAACTGAGGAAACAACATGGTCAACAAGTGGAAAGAGGGAAACGGAGCTGGGAGGGAGAGTTGCGTCCTACTTCCCTAAGACCAGAGGGAGACCCGGAGGGAGGACACGTGGTATCACGGGATTGGGAAGGGAAGCAGTGATCACATGCTCATCAAGAGGGGTGCAACGAAGGACAAGGCATAAGGAGCCATGTGGCAGCTCCTGAAAATAGGAAACTGCGATCAAGAGATCACTGAGATGCACGCCAAGGGAGGATTGATGGGGGACAATCGAGGAGCCACGTGATTGTTCTAGATGGGGAGGTAGAGCCGCCTGCTCTAAGGCCAGGGATGAATTGCCTTGGAAAATGGGGTTCATGGAGCCACCTGTCGTCCCATCGGCCTTAATGATGGGAAGCTCGAGAGGCGGCGATGCTCCTGGGGCAGAGTTTGCCGCATTGGACGCTGACGATGATTTCTCATCTGCCCTCTATGTGAGACCTTGGTCCATCTATCCTGGTGTACTAAGGAACATGATCCAAACAGAGGAGGATCGTGGTTTATAATTTGCTGGTTTCTTAAGTCAGTCTGATTCTTATTACCTTTCTCTTAATTGGGTATGACTATTTTAGTACACAACGCGTAATCTGTATGACGGGTGCTTGTCTTTCTCTATCTTTAAAATTTTCATTAGTCTCTCTTGATATTCTTGATCTTATCTCCTTCCTCTCAATCAAATTCTTTCCTCTTGAGTACAATACCATTTGCTTGATTTTGATGGATTTTTTTTCCTTATTGATCAATGTTGGACACTAGATCTGGTCCAAATACTGGTGTTCTTGATGAACTGCTGGTTTAAGATGTTCTTGAATTTTGGGGGATCTCATTAAATCGTTGAAGAATAGGGTGTTCAGGGATGAATTAGACCTCAGAGTCTTGATGGCTCCTGATTAGTTCTAGGGGAAATTAAATGTCATTTTATAGATTTAATTGCAGTATTTTAATGGTGAGAGAAGTGTTTTTTGCTTATTATTTGATCACACTAAATGGAAGGTGCTGGAGAATTAGGAAATTTTTAGGCTTTGAAGCTTTTAATCTGATCCATCATATATCTCTCATCTCATTCTTTCGCATATTATAACAATGAAATACATAATGAACAATATTGCAGGCAGCTTTCTCATTACCCAACAGGTGAAATTATCAGCACCATAGTTTAACAAACATGGTTTCCAGCTTTCACACTACCAATTTTCACCTCCATCCCAGAATCTAGGAAAGCCACAGTAGGGGTGATTCCCAGGGAGACTGCAGCGAAAGTTATCAAACGCTACCTAAGGGTGAAGAGCTAGGTTGAGGGGTCGAATAGATGGCTAAGGATGGGCTTGACAGAGGGCTTGTGTATGAAGCCATATGGTGAACAGACTGGGTAGGGCTCAACATCAACGCTTGATTAGGCGAGGCAATGGTGCCAACAAGATTGGGAGATGGGGGAAGAGAAGAGGAGGAGATGAATTAGAAGGAAAATGTTGAGGTGAAATAATGAGGCTAGGGGAGGGCATACCAAGAGGGGGTGTAGGAGGAAGGGGTTGCAAGCCTGGGATGGCGTTGAGAGAGGGTGGAGAAAGAGAAGGAAAAGAGAGCGAGGGTGAAGAGGGTATAGGAGCTTGGGAAGAACGAGATGAAGGAGCAGTTTGCATGTGAAACACGATTGGATGGGTGAAAAGGGGCACCACCATCAGTGTAGAGGAAGGGCTTAGACAAGGTAATTGAGAAAACAATAGCGTCAACGAGTGAAAAGAGGGAAAGGGAGGAGAATTTCTTGCTACTTTTCAAAGATCGGAGGGAGACATGGAGGGAGGACACCTGGTGTCATGGGATTGGAAAGGGAAGCAGCGATCACATGCTCACCAGGAGGGTTCGACGAAGGACAAGGGACGTGGAGCCACATGGCATCTCTTGAAAAGAGGAAACTGCGATCAGGAGATCGTTGAGATGTACAGTAGGGGAGGATCAATGGCAAGACAATCGAGAAAAAACCACATGGCTGTTCAAGAAGGGGAGATAGAGCCGCCTGCTCTAAGGCCAGGATGACTTGCCTTGGGAAATGGGGTTTATGAAGCCACTTGTCGTCCCATCAGCCTTAATGATGGGAAGCTTGAGAGGTGGCGAAGCCCTTGGGGCAGCAGTTTGCTTAGTACCAACTCTGTTAGCCGCACGATTGAAACTTGGACGCTGATGGTCATTTCTCGACCGCCCTCTATGCGAGACCTCGGTCCATCCATCCCCGTGTATCAAGGAATGTGATCCAAACAGAGGAGGATCATGCTCTATGAGATGGGGGGTCGATGGGGGAGAGGTGAAGGACCAAGCCATGGGAATGTTCAAGAAGAGGCTATCAACTTCAGCCAGATGGAGGGCGGGATGAGGGAAGGGGCCTACGATTCCATGAGAAGTTGGATTGATCCAAGAGGAAGGGTGCTTGAGGACCCCTAGTAGACCAAGCAAAACGCATCGCAAGAGTCCCCAATTTTTTTGAAAGTGTCGATGTGCCACGCCTGCATGGGGACGTTGGTGGCCTGAAACCAAATTGTTTGCAAAACGGCTCCCAAGTACTAATGCCAAACAGAAAGGGTTAGAGATGCCCCATTGAACCGAGAATGGTGTCCCTGCAGGGCACTATTACAACTGACTTCATATGGGAAACATAAAAGAAATTCTCTAAGCAGGTTAGGTCTGAGAAAGCCCAAACTTCCCTCTTCCATTTCTTTATACCTTTGATGTCATGCTTGGGGGGTGTATAGAACTACCAAAGAGGACCTCAAAGCCGTCACAATATGGGAAGAGTGTGGCCCCCCAACTAGAATGGCGAAAGGGGTGAGGGAGCTCTATTATAGATGAGGTGGGTGTAGCTATGGTAAGGATGGGAGAAGAGGCTAGAGAGGAAGAGGGTTGGGCGAAGGTAGGCGGTGGTCGAGTACGGGTCAGAGCTTGGGAGGAGGAAGGTGGTGGTCGAGTAGGGGTCAGGGCTTGGGTGGAGGAAGGCGGTGGTCGAGGAGGGCCCAGGCTAGGGAGAGGAGGGAAAGCACTCCAACAAGGACCCAAGTTCATTGAATCACCCTCTCTGTGTATTTTTAATTATCTCTAATACGGTCAACCAGCATTCTTCCTCTCAATTACTGGTGGTACATATAAAAGTTACTCACCAGTCAACCAACCTTCTTCCTCTCAATCATTGGTGGTACATACAAAAAATTACTCTCCAGTTTAGTACTATTACCACAAAAAGTTCTTAATATCTTAAAACATCGTAAAAGAATAAAACATGAATTTTAAAATTATAAATATTATTCTTTTACCAAAGTATCTATACATAATTAAAATAATAGATAAATAAGAAAAACTAACATTAAAAAGTAAATACATGCATCCCATGTAAGAATATGGTTGTTCAACTTCTAGACACATGTCAAAACTTATGGAGGCAAAAATGTCAAATAATAGGTGTCCATGTGTGAAACTTCGAGATGTGAACCAGCAAATGCCTCCATGTTTGACACCAAAAAATAGCATGCTTGGTGATCTTTACCAGATTGTCTACACCAAACACACCATCTGAACCTATAACTAAATTTTAATGAAGCTACGTATGTTCTACTTTAAGTGAGAGGAGTAACGACTAAACCCAAATCCATGAAAAGATAGACTAAATTAAATCATTTATAGAAACAACATGTAAAACCAAGTTACATCCTAAACATAATACCAGTAAACTTCCACTATAAAGAAAATAATTAAGATAAAAAAAAAAAATTATAATCAACATACAAACTAAGAAAAATTCAACTAACAACTGCATGCTAAAAAAAGTACCATTTCAAAAGGAAAATGTACTCAGATTCAGGGACATGGTAGCTGATGGAACTATGGCTGCCATTTTCAAACTAGAGAGCAATATCTATAGTACCTTCAAAATCTCTTCTGCAGATATTGGACCAGATGTCCAGTCCAATGTATATTGCGGGCAAATAAACCCCAAGACCAATAAATAGTTAAAAAAAAAGCAGCCTAGATAAACCTAAATAATCTAGATGAATCACCACAATGAACCCCAAATCGTAGAATTCCAAAATCCAAGCATATGGCAACAAATCAGTAGCAAAAACCTTAAAAAAGAAACCTTGAAAACTAGATAAACCGTAAATAGGGCACCGGGAACAAAACCTTAGTTCAGGTTAATGGATGGCCTCAAAATTTCAAAAGCAAAGCAACATAAACCAGAAAAAATCCCTAGAAGGAAGACACCTGTGACTTGAATTCAATGTAGGAAACCCTAATACTCTTCGTGCTCCATGGATTCAACGTCGTCTGGGTTAGCTAAAACACCACCCATATATGTAGACTAGTGTAGAAGAAAGCCTAATACTAGTTTGCAAAGCAAAAGTAGAATAACAAGAGTCGCAGTAAAGAGTTTCTCTCTATAAAAAAAAAACTAACCAGTAAGAAAAATGAGGGTGGATAGCTTTTATAGTGATACAGATTTTTATTTTACGAAGTGTCTAAAATGCTAACACTGTAAAATCAAAACAACTCCCTAAGTCCGTTTACACTGTAATCTGGAAATGGGTTCCAAACGTTTGCAGACACAGATTGATTCAATCTCTCATTTAACAGGAGGATAAAACAGAAAACAAAGAAGAAATGAAAGAATCTTGTAGAGAGAGAGAAAGAGAGAGAAGGGGAAATCTAACTTGCTCCTAGGGTTTTGAAGTAGAAAGAAAGCACAAAGAGAAGAGAAGGGCAAAGAGGAGGAGAAGAAGGGAAAAGTAGTACTTCAAAATTCAAACTAATGGGCCCCAACAAATATATGACTGTTGGTTTTGTCTCTACCTCAACCATCATATATTTCCCCTTCATGACAATCTCTCTCTCTCTTTGGTTCGTTCAAGCAAAAGGAACTTATCTTCCAAAACCAAAATTTTAATAAAAGAACGAAAGCAAAAAAAAGACGCATATAAAGGTTTTGCATTCACCTTGGTCTTCAAGATCTTGAGTTTCAAATCGTAACAAGTCTTGAGATTCTTCTTCCTCCTTTCTGCTCTTTTGAATTCCCATAAGCTTGAGTCTGACTTTTATAGGATATAGCGTCCCTCCCTGGAAAACAAAAAAAATGCTAATCATAAGCACTTAAAAACATACATGAACAAGATAATCAATAAAAATTTTAAGCATCTGATATCCAAAATCGTCTCTGACAGCTAAGTGTTCCACTGGGGTGGGGGTGGGGGGGGGGGGGGGGGGGGGACAAAGAAGAAAATTCCACTAGAAACCACAAAATAAGGCCCAGAAACACAATTCAATTCCCTAAACCCTATAAGAACTCTGGAATCTCCAAAAGATGTCCTTTCCATTAAAAAATACTTACACCCAAAAAAAGGAAAAGAAAATATAACACAAGAGAAGGCCTAGAAGCATAACTTCAACAATACATATCCTAAAAAATACCAAAACATCCAAATCCAAACACATAGGCGATCATAGAAATAAACCCATGGACAGAATCATATATGAAGAGCTCTTCTCATTCTCATTTTCTGTTTCAATTTAGCACAAAATCAGTAGAAAAAGATAAAGGAGAAAAAATAGTAAGAAGTATTACCAATAGCCTCCTATAACAACATCTCTCTCTCTAAAGTGGGTCAAATCATTGGTGAAAAGAAAATTGAAAGGGACATGAAGCATTGGAAGTTGGGAATGTTATGACAATCCATGCCTCTCTTAAAACTAAGAAATCAAGTTGTTACACAAAGTTGAATTCAAAGGAACTGCACAGCAAATTCAAAGATAATTAATATAAAGAAGAGAGATAAATAAGATAAACAAAGGCGATCGAACCATTTTGCTTATGGGGTAAGTTAACGTGTGACGACAACCTGAGGTATCGAATAAATCGCTTTTCCTCCGATATCTCCCTTACGACCCAAAGATTCTTGGAACAAATGACTGAAAAATCTAGAAACCAGAAAACAAATCTTATAGAGAAAAACTAAATAGAGATAGAGAATTAGAGAATAAATTTTTCACTTTCAATAATTAATATAGTGAGAGAATAAACAAAATGATGGAATTCGATGCATAAACAGATTGGTTAGAACACATAGAGAGAGAGATTTCTATCTTTTTCAAGGCTTGAGAATAATGATCAGAAAAAGGTAACTTTTACCATTATAAAAATCACTCGGAGAGTCATACTACTCTGTAATATTTATCAAAGAAAATGACTAAAGATTTTATGTTTGCAATTTCACATAGATTCAGAAATAGAAAATTTCAACTATTTCTAAATAACCATCTGAAGAATTCAAAACTCAAGAAAGAATGAATTGGTAAAGGCTAAAGCCTTGAAGTAGAGAATTTTACAGGGATGAGAACCAAAGAATTTCAAACGATTTTTCAAGAACCATTGCAAAAAAGATTAGTCCTTAAATATACCTCAGATGAATGCGGCATCCCATTTCATCTGGCAAATGCTTGATGCAGATGCCTTCTAGGTCCAGCACCCGTAAAAACTTGAAAACCTAGAAAAATGCTTACGAACCCCCCATAGCTCGGCTCGGCTCAGCTCATATCGGCTTGGCTCATCTTATATTGGCTCGGCTCAGCTTATGTCGGCTCGGCTCGGCTTATGTCAGTTAAAATAGCTAATTTTCAGTTTGCGCTGAGCCGATGTGAGCCGAGCTGATCCAAAATTAACTGAAAACAGCCGAGTCGATCCAAAATTAACTGGTACGAGCCGAGCCGCGCCGATCTTAGTTGACATTAGCGGAGCCAAGCCATTATTAGCTGATATGAGCCGAGCTGAGCCAATGTTAGCCGAGCCGAGCCGATATTAGTTGACACTAGCCGAGCTACTTAGCGCTGATAAAAAGTGGAGCCGAGCTCACTAAGTAGCTAAAAGCCCAAAAAATTTATCAGCTAGCTCGATGGAGTAAGACCATAAATCTAGTGCCGCTACCCTATTTTTCAAAAAAACCTCAAACCTTTTTAAATTTTTTTCAGCAGAACCATTATAAAACCGTATTTTATCTTCTTTAAAAATACATTTCAAATATACTTCTTCTCTATAACTTTATTTATTTATTAATTTATATTATTGATATTTGATTTAAAGATGAATACAACAAGAATGAGATTAAATTACGAATCCGGATTTAACAAAAAATTTCATCAAAAGTTTCATTTATTTCTCTTCAAACAGTGTACAAAAAAATCTAAGCAATATATTCTAAAAAAAAAAAAGGTAATTAAAGCAATCACAAAATAATATCTAGAATTAGAAAAAAGTAACCCAAAGAAAAATCTATTTTTTTTCTCTTTAAACCCATAGATTCAATGATAAGGAAATTCACTGAAATTTTCCTCTATCTTTTTTTTTCCTTTGGCTCATAGAGTTCGGCTATGCTGGCTACACACGGCTCGGCTCGGATCTATTAGGCTCGGCTCAGCTACAAAATGGCTCAACTCGGCTACGCATGGCTCGGCTTGGCTATGCACAGGTCGTATCAGCTTAGTTCAGTTTCGGCGTGGCTCAACTTATCGTCTTAGATCTGGTCATGTCAGCCGAGCCAAGTCTCGCTGAGCACAGCCGATCTTTTTAAGCCATAACTAGCCGAGCGCAGCCGAGATGATTCAAGCCGAGCGAAGCCTATGTAAGCCAAGCCGAGGAATTGAAAAAAAATAAAATAGTGAAAATACGAAAAAAAAATATTAACATAAAAATATATTACTACCAGAAAATTTGTGGAATTTCAGTGAAATTTTAACGAGATTCACTGAAATTTTAAAATAGTGAAATTGAGGAATTTCAATGAAATTTTAGAATATTAGATAAATTTTGGACATCATTTTCTATTCCCAAATTAAACAATCTTTTTTTTGTTTCGGCTACAAATTATTGTCTAAAAATCATAAATAGAGGATCTTCAAATTTCAATTTTATGGGTCTCATCATGTACATCACCCTCATCTTCTTCAATTGTTTAACTCTCCAACTCACAAGCTACCAGTGCATATCTCTCCAGAAATTCTTCCTCTGTTTTTTCATGATCACCCTCTTCAGAATCCTAAAATAACCAAATCAACAATAATTCATTGGCCAATTCGCCACACAGGCAGACTTCAAAATATTTCCACATTGTCAATGTAATCACTCTCATGCGGCAGCCGCCCGGGCTGGGGGGGAACTTACATCCTTATTCTCATCAAATCTTCCATTCCATCATCCTCATCTTCCTCGCCTTCATCCTGGACTTCTTTCAAATGAATATTTGCTTTAGAATGAGAATTGAAGCACTCTCGTGCAACTTCTAGAGCCCAGCCAGATGCCAATCCCACAAGATGTTTCACCTACTTTGTCAATGTGATTACTGCAACAAAAAGTTTTTAAGCCTTAGCAATTACCCATGAGGATCATAAAATCAATCCTTGTGACTTTCAGTTTAGAAGTCACATACATCACCTCTTTCAAAAGAGATGGGAAAACCATTGCTCGATTAGAAAACACCCAAAATGTCAAGGTGTTACTTGAAACAAGAAAATATGGCAGTACCTTTACAACCAAATATATCTAAAGAATTAAACTAATACATTAGTACATTATTCCCTAAAGCAGTTGCTAAACTCGAGGCTCTCGAGGCATTTACATTTATTTCCTTAGAAACCACAGAAAAATAAATCAAATTTCCATCCTTTACGTTCCACATTTTCCTATATGAACTCGTACAATTAGTTGCAGCTAACATGCCTTATTTTCTCAAAGACTTGGTAGTGGTTTGTTCACTGTTTTCATTGGCTTGCTGGTACCTCTTTCACAATTGTTAGCTCAAAAGGCAATGCATCACTTGCTTAGTAAAAGCATTGAAACCAATAGTCCAGAAGAAGCTATTCTTCTAATTGGCTATTGTGGATCAAAATTTAACCAAATATAAGTTCTGACCTTTGTGAGTCAAAAGGATATAATGGCCAACACCATCAGCTTGGAACTAAATCCCTGTATTGCAGACAAAATTCCAATTTTGTTTTTTATAATTGAAGTAAAAAATGTTACTTACAATTTCACCGAAATTCCATACATACTGAGACCTCTAATTTAGCCAAGATAATACAATGGGAAAACTCCACCTTCCTTGTTATGTCTTGTTTCCAACATGGATAAAGCACTTCTGAAGCACCTTCCTTTATACATACATATATACTAGAATGCACTATCCTATTGGTGATTTTAGAATTACTCCAAAATTTTTGACAATAGGTTGCCCTTATATTAGTTAAAACAACCTTAATGTTTTCTTTTTTATCAAATTAGGGAATTGAGGGTAATTGTGAATGAGTACAAAATCTCAAATTTCCAAACTCCCTCATTGGATCATTGGGATAGTGTGACTATCACAGACCCAAAAAATTTCTTACAATGCCTCCAAGATCTAACTTGGATTACTACTAAAAACAACAAGCATGGATATATGTTTACACTCTCACTCCCATGTGCACAAAACAAAGTCAGATACATCTCAATCTATCATTACCCATGATTTTTTTAAATACGAGTGTTAGAGAACAAATTATGGAAATTTGAGAACAAGACATCTTCTTACAATTAGGTCTATGGCACTCTAAACAAACTGAATAAACTAAATGTTGATGATTGATGACTAAAAATTGTATAAAGAATGAACAACACCAGTCAACCACACAAAAAAAGTGAACAGATGGAGAATTCTTTCACTTGCACTATAAAGAACGTCCATCAAAGCCGCTAAAAAAGAAGACATACCTGGATGTGATGTGATGCACAACACGAGGCAACTCTTATTGATAACTATATGCAAAGTGTATAGAGTTGACCAAAGCACGCGGGTTAAGAGGGCACATAGGAAAGAGGGGTTAATATTATTTTGGACTCACGATTTTGGACTGGATCAGTGTGCATTAGGTATTTTTAGCCTATTAATAATGGGACTGTAGTTGGTTCATAGTAACAAGGAACAATAGGGCGTATTTAGAAAGCAATGAGATTGCCATGAATGAAATCAAAAAAATATTAGGCAATGATGAAGTAAAGTATAGCCCTTTGAAAATTATAGACGAGGAAGTCGGCAATGATGAAGTAAAGTATAGCCCTTTGAAAAATATAGATGAGGAATGGAACTCACAGCTTATGAGGCCCCTAAACTTCGCAAGGTACTAACTTAACCCTACTCATTTCTACATTGATCAAGAGATACGCAACAAAAGTAAGTTCATAGATACAATCAGCCAATGCAACATCAAACTCAACCATGATCTAGTGTCCAAGACAGGTTCTTAATGGATTGAGAGAGAGAGAGAGAGAGAAACCATACGTACAAGAAAAACTCAAGAAAGAAACAAGAAGCACGAAATTACGAATACTCTTATCCGAAAACTAAAAGAAAATTTTGAGAGTAAGACAACTCAATATATTTAGGGACGTGTCACTCTTTCAATCTCAACAAATTAAATATCTATTCTACAAAACGAGAAAGGAATGAAACCAAACTATAGATAACTACAGTAACATCCAGTAAATTTCAGAAAATAAAAATACAAGAAATCTTCATTTTTACAAATCCATTTAAATTTTGTCATGGAGAAGTGGTTGTGTTTCCTCAGTGAGAGCATTCTCTCTCACTTGGCTATGTGTTCAGATCAAATATAAACAGTGATGTTAGAGAATGACCCACCTCACCTCAAGGATCATATCCTATCTTGGAGGGCGCATTGGACCATAACATACCCACACTCATTGAATTTTACTAAGGGGCATGATAGATTGTTTTGTCATTTCTGCCTGGACTTATGTGATGTTGCATGAGAAAAAGACGGAAGAATCTCGATTTTGTATGGTTCAAAAGGGATTCCAGGCCTTATTTTGTTTGTTATTATCCTTCTAAAGATGTATATGCAACAAATGTCAAAACAAAAACTTGTGAACTGATCATTGTTGTCCAATGATATATATTTTTTAAGTAGAAATACACAATTACCAATATTTTCTGACTCAAATTTAGGAAAAATTGCTATGGCACAATAGCCAAGATTATACAAGTTCAGAAACAATGATGTTCTTAATTTTTTGCAGTTTTTGAATGCCACAAAAAGTGTGGACTTGTCATCAAAAAGATAAATTTTGTCAAAGTCAAACGTTTATAAAATCCTTTGCCCTATCAAAAGTAAAAAATCAAAGATAGTCCCCCTCCATCTATGTTCATTCTCATGTCCCTAACAACCCATAGTGTAAGAATGAACTAAGTTGAGGTTCAAGCTACATACCTGCTATTAACAAGAAAGTCAGTCTGCATCATCCTCCGTGTAGCCCCTTCAGCTTACCCTCAAACTTGTCCCTGTAAAAATAAAATCACCACCACTAATAAGTATATTTTCTTATCAGTAAGTTATAACACCATCCTAATCATAAAACACAAAAAGCATTATTAAAAAAACAAGCTCAGGTTGGAAAAGAGAACTAAATAGCCTTAAGTTTTGCCAAAGCCGCCAAATCTCCAATTATACATTGATACAAATTGGTGAATATTTGTTACCAATATATATGCTTCTTAACAGCAGCTAGATATAATGATTGACCAACTCATTTGGTTCTATCAAAATATGTATATGAGGATTTTGATGAATAACAGACAAATTAATGATTGGATTGGTTTTTGTCATTCATTGTTTATCAAATGATTAATAAGGCCCTTGCAAGCATTTCAAAAGCTCCCCAACCACAACCTAACCTTTCCTCCCACCAAACCTGCAGCATTCCCCAACCTTACCATCCACAACCTAGCCTTTTGGTTCGCTACCCTTGCAGCGTCAATGTCCCTTCCTCCTCCACCACCAAAAAGAAAAAAGTACAAGGCAGAGTGGACCACAGATGATATACATATACAAAGGTCAGAAACCATCCAAGCGTAGGCTCTCCATATGTTACCAAATAAGATCCCAAATTCCCTCAAGCTCTTCTGAAGTTCTAGAAAACAGCCTTGATCTCACAAGATTTCATGTCTTACCTCCTTAACCTCTGCCATCTTTGTTATCAACATTTTTTGGCCAATGCACCTAACATTATCATTCATGGCTGGTCTCAGGTTTACAACAAATATTTCATTAAAGGGAATATCTTTCTAAATTGGTTTATGCTTTTTTCACACACTCATCACAAAAAAGAAAAATAGGAAAAAAAAAAAAAGAGTTAGTTAAGGATCTTAAAACATTTTTATCCCCATAGATGTTCAGCAAGTATGTATAAAATAAAAAAAGAAAAAATCATCACATGCCTCATTTGTCCACAAGCTTCTACGTTGTGTTATGTGAAAAATCTATTAAAAATAATACTCATGAGTAAACTACCAAAATTTCCCAATGGTAAAGAAATGAATGGGTTCATGTATGAGCATTTACACCATGGCCATGTATGTGTGTGTGACAGATATTCATGGTCAATACTAAGCAGTGCTATTCCACTTTGCTTGGGCCTTGGAAACAGCCCGAGTAACTCAGCCAAGTGCGAGGCTGAGTGGACTAGTCCAGTACATGACCAAAAAGCCCCTTGAAAAAAAGGATTTCTTTAAAATGCTAATAAAGAAAATAAAAACTTTAAACCTAAAACAAAACTAAAAACAACAGGTAAGGAATCCAAATAAGCTGAAAAGAATATAACAAATTGGATTAGAAAATATGGTTTAGGGTTGGAGATTCCAGAAAAATCCAAAAAAAAAAAATTACAAAAATAGGGCATTTGACAATAAAAACTCACAAACTATTGTAAAGCATATCAAAATTATATATACATAAATTGATCCCACAATTTTATATAATTCTTATGTTTTTTTCGTTCTTTAATGTACCCTTGTTGTACCCTGGAACTAAGGCAGGCCAAAATCTGATTGAACCAATGCCATGAACTAGAGGAAGAATTAATAGATGTAAAATTCATGAAACCATCAAATCCAGATAGTCCAAAAGAGGGGTAAGGAGAGACAAGAGCAATGACCTATAAGTGTTGTCAATACAAGTTGGCTTTTGTTATGCATGGCATCTCTTCAGGGTGTGCATCCTTGTTGAGGCTTTGTTTAACCTCATTTATAGTGCAAAAATTTCATATATTAACTTCATGTGTTTCGTGAATTAGTTTATTGAATTTAGTTAGAATACAACAAACCTAGTTGTAAGGAGTAGTCTTACTCTCAAACTCCCATAAATTTATCTCCAGTACTTTATCTAGAAAGAAAAGACGATGATGAGAGATTAGGATGCATCTAACCTTGCAATGTGTACATAAGAGAATCCATATGTGCATTGCATGTTCTTTCTTTCTAAGTTGTAATTCAAGTTAATTCTTATAAGTATGGTATGACAATCTTATCTTACAACTACTACTTGTAGGCTTAACCAGATTTGGGGAAATTGAGGTAGGGTTAGAGGAAACAGAGACACCTTCAGAAATTTGATAGAATTCCAAATATCTGAGAAACTATCTAATATGACTGGCAACAGTAAAACTCGAGGGGTCATTGAGAATATTTAGGAATAGAGTTTTTGTTAGTTTTCATACCCGCACAACACAAATGGTCTTGAGGTGAATGGGGGATTTACAGGCAGCCTAATGTGGTCGATCGTAAGCGTTGTTCCCTGCACATACACTACCACCTCACACTTAGCACTCGATACTAATAAATAAAAGAAAAAAAAAAGGAAAAAACCAAGGAAGAAATTACCACATCATTCGCAGTTAGAATTTTCAGTTGACAGACGCGTCATTGGACAAGGCTTCTCTCCCTCTACTACTTCACGCTTACACCCCTCCTGAAATCCATTTTTAACCAATTAAATAATCAACCAATCAAAACACTCACCAATCACATTTCTCCCATTTTTAACCAAAAGAAATCCTCAAAAATCCTCTCTCTCTTCTATACTTTACGTGAACAGAAATCACAATTACTTTTATGAGAATCTCCGAGATTATGATTACCATTACCATTACCATTACAGAATCTGGATATTCATAATTTTTAGAACTATGAATATAGCCATTACCAGTTTTCCATATATCTAAATTATAAATTATTCTGAATATGCATTTTTTTGTGCATGTTTGACTGTCCACCTCTATCTTAAAATTTTGTCACATAGTCCACCTCTATCTTAAAATTTGGTCACATTACTGTAAAGAGAAGAGAGAGAAAGAGAAGTAGAGAGAGGAAGAGAGGAGTAACGTAGCTAATTACAGATTCGAAAACAGAGAAACAACATAAAGACCCATAGCATAGTAGCCAATCAATCATTTTTTTTCAAGGAGAGTATAAATAACGCTACACAATTTAGTCTAGAGAGAAATGTTAATTTAGAAAGAGGGAAACATTTAAAAAGCCTGTCCCATTTACAATACCCATTAAAATTTTTGGATAGAGAGAGGAGAGAGTACCCATTCCAACTTCCTTCACCCCCAAGCCTCCCTCCAATGAGAGAGAGAGCAATTCGAGAGAGAGAGAGAGCAATACCTAGGTGAAAAGTCTTGGCATACTCTATCGTTCACAAAGAAAAAATAAAAAGATGCAGAAGTCGTGGCATACTCTGCTCAAACCTTGCTACATTCATCGTATGCTTCATTGAGGACTTCCAAGGAAGCAGGCATGGCCTTGCCAGGTTACACATCCATAACCAGATCAGAGCTCATCTTTTCTCTCAGTAGAGCAGCTTGCGAAGTAAGTTTTACTGCCCTATATAGCAGCCTTTCAGCAAAAAGGGTCTTCAGTCCTCCATGAGCGGTGATTGTTGAGAAAAAAATGGTTTGCGGTAAGAGAGAGTCAGATGGTTTGTAAAACGTGTGGATCTATAGAGGGTGAGAATGAAAGTCAGGATGAGATATTAGTGTGGGTAGTTGGACTTTGCCCGACGTATAAGTGGGGGAAGAGTCTAGAAAATTGAAAGAGAAGGGAGATGGAGAGATTTTGTGAGTGGGGGAAAAAGAGATGAAAGAAAGAGGAGATACAGTTCGGCTCATTCAATTCGGCATGTGAAATTCGGCTTGTGAAATTCGGCTTGTGAAAAAGAGATGATTAGAAAAGAGATACTCGGCTCATTCAATTCGGCGTGTGAAATTCGCCGATTTTTTTCCTTTGGCTCATACAGTTTGGCTCGGTATGGCTACACGCGGCTCGGCTCGGGTACACAGCTCGGCTCGGCTGAAAACGGCTCGGCTCGGCTTTTGTCGGCTTATTTCAGTTCATGTTGGCTTGCTTCAATTCAATTTACACTGCTTTTAGCCGAGCTGAGCCGATAAAGAGCATAGCCAAGTCTAACTGAGCTCAGCCGATCTATTTCAAGCTGAGCCAAGCTGAAGTAAGCCGAGCGAAGCCGATATAAGTCGAGCCAAGCCTATATAAGCCGAGCAGAGGTATTGAGAAAAAATAAAATAGTGAAAATACGAAAAAAAAACTATTAACATATTCTATAAGAAAATTTGTGGAATTTCAGTGAAATTTTGAACTAGCGAAATTGTGGAAATTTAGAACATAAGGCAAATTTTGGATATCATTTTTTATTCCCAAATTAAAATATCTTTTTTCGTTTCAGCTACAAATTGTTATCTAAAAATCACAAATAGACAATTTTCAAATTTTTAGAAGTTAATTAGGGTTTCCATATCCCAATTCTTCAAATAGACTGTTTATTACCTCTTTCTTCACAGCCAAGCTCACTACAACTGCAACTGCAAAATCTCATTGCAAGGTAATCTCTTTCTCTCTCTGGCAGCAGCCATTTCTCTCTATTGTTTTTGCCCATCTCTCTGTCTTAGTAGAGGAAACCCTCAAAAAAAAAAAAAAGGATATCTCTCTGCACGTCCACAAAATACTCTCCAGACTTGCTAGGCTGCTACAAAAAGAAAATAAAAGAGTCCCTCAAAGACCTGGAAGTCGGGTCCTGATCCTGAAATGTTTTGTTTGATTTTTTAAAATTTTTCTGTTTTTTCTTAGGTTTTTTTTGGTCGGTCTCGGTTTTGGCTAGAGTTAGCGCAACTCGGCTCTTATTGGCTCGACTCGCCTTATTTTGGCTTGGCTCAACTTATATCCGCTCAACTCAGCTTATATCGGTTCGGCTCGACTCATCTCGGCTAATTATCAAGGGAATTTAATATGAGTGGACCAGATGGAAGTTGAGCTGAGTCGAATCGATTATAGCCTAAAAAAGCCGAGTCAAGCCAAAATGGACCGAGCTTGTAGTGAAGAGATGGGTGCTTGTAGTGAAGAGATGGGTTTAGAAAATAACCGGCTGAATGGAGGTGCCTGTGAAGCTGGGTATCTCATCTCCTATCAATAATTTCAAGTATAGCCTTGCGCATATTTTCATCATCCTTTAAAACATCTTTTATTTCAGTTCTTGCCCTAGTCATTGCCTCATGTATGTAGCCCATGGCGGGCTTCGCATCACCATCAACCAGTCGAAGCACTCTCACTAAAAGGCGAGCCACCTCCAATGCAATAATTATTTGACTCCAAAAAGATGTATTTAGACTAAATTTTTCAGCCTTTCTCCCATCCTTATGCTTTGACCATTTGCTTTGACTCCATTGCTCTGAAGCAAACATGGGGTCCTCAAGGCACTTTTTTGCTTGGCTAGGCTTCGAAGAGTGAGAAATGACGTGGCAAATCTAGTCATATCCGGTCTCACTAATTCTCTGTTCTTTGTAAAAGACCTCATCATGCTTAGGACTATGGTGTGATTGTAAATAAATCCAACAACAAATATAGCTCTTGAAATCACCCCACTAAATAAAGATGTTATACCTATTTCCTTAAGCATAAGATTAACACAGTGAGCTGCACAAAGAGTCCAAAACATATGCTTCCTTTTCAAAGTCAAGAAATGCCCAGCTGCAGCATAGTTGGCACCATTGTCAGTGATAATTTGTACCACATTTTGCTCCCCAACAAAATCAACAATCTCATCCATCAAGCCAAATAAGTATGTACCATCATGTGACTTGTCTGATGCATCAATAGACTTAAAAAAAAAAAAGTACCTACTGGGCAGTTAACCAAAAAATTAATGAATGGCCTTGATTTCCCATCGAACCAACCATCACACATAATAGTGGCCCCATATTTCTCCCACCCTTTTCTCTGAGAAATCAAAATTTTATTCACATCAAATACAACATCCTTCAACAAGAGCTCCCTAACCTCATGTAGTGAAGGAGGAATAAGTCCTGGGCCATATTGCCCAATTGCCTGGACCATACATGCAAAACTATCCAAAGTTATAGTATTAAAAGGAATGTCGGCTATGTAAATCCACTTTGCAATCCACTTCCATACCGACTTCCTTTGTTCTTTCTTATATTTATTGTCAATTGTGGTTTGTTTTGTTTTTTTCTCTCTCTTGAACCACAATTTCGGGGCTAGGGGGTGAAAAAGAATCCATTGGCCCCTTAGAGAGAGGTGTTCTTCTCTCAGCATTACCACCAATATTTACAACCCTCTCTCTTGAGGTTGGAGTATGAGTACCCCTTTGCTTCATAGCAACTTCAGACGTATCATCATCATCATCATCATCATCATCATCATCATCAACATCATCAAATAATTGCATATCATCAAGTAATTCCTTTCTTTTTTTCTTTTTTTTGTCTTTATCTTTTTTCAATCTATCCAAATATTCTCTAATCTCCTTTTTTATATCATCTGTAGCTTGTGGGCATGCTCTTACAGTCCCAGAAATTCCGGCTAAATGGTCTTTTTGTCGAAAAATACCACCCATATAAGTATTTCCACAGAGCAAGCATATCACACAATTTCTATCTTTCGGATTTTTTAGTTTAGCATATTTCTAAGCCGGATCCTTGTTACTAGAAGATTGGGAAGAAGACATTGCCCCAAAAATAAGTATAACAATATTATTGTACAAGAAGGAATAAAAAGTTACCGACTCTGTGAAGTAGTGCTTGATTTCTTCACGGCCTCTGAAAGCCCGAATTTCTTATCACAAATTCACCTTAACATCCCCAAATCAACAATCAAAGGCATCGAATGAACATCCAAATATCAAACAACTGCCAAATCTAAGATTTGGATGAAAAAAAAAGTTTCGCCAAACTTTTTTTTCCTTTGATTTGATGCAAAAAAAGCCACACACACACACACACACACACACACACAACAGTATT
>NW_006494904.1:9126479-9138709 GCF_000471905.2 Amborella trichopoda
AGAGAGAGTAGAGAGAGAGAGAGAGAGAGAGAGAGAAAAAGAGTCTTCACCATGACATCCACAATTATTTTTAATAAAAATAAAATAAAAAAGAAAAGAATATGCAGCTCTCCTAATTTAACAATGCTTACTAACATAACATATCACACCTACAATTACAAGGCAAAAAAAAAGAGCAGACATAAACCATAAGAAACGCAAGTGTGGCGTACGAAATTTTGTTTATCCTTCCTATTTTGGCGGTTGCTTTCACTGGACCAGTGCATGTAGTACTCTCCAACTAGTTCATCTCTAAATAGAACACTGCAGATACACCATAAAAGGACTTTGATTAAGGTTGCCGAAAAAAAAGAGGCAAAATATGAACATGTCATGTTTGTAGCATACAATGCTCATAAAGAATATCATTTTCAAATAAAGATAATTTGAAAGACAAGAAAGCAACACAAATGTTGTGGTATATCAAAAATGTGGTGAACGAAAATACTCTTCATAAGGAGGTATATGAAGTTGGATAGCTAACAAAGTAGCTACAAGAGTCTTGGTAGTATAGATACTTACAACGGAATCAAGGATAACTTGAGTATCAAATATATCTAGGAAAAGCTGCTTTGAGAAAAAAAGAAAAGCATCTTGGAAATTACTGGCCACATAGATAATCACTGCATAGATTCTGGCCTCCATCTACTGATAAAAAAAATAAACTAATTATTTTAATTCTTGTCTACTAGAAATGAGGGTCGCAAAATATTCAAGGAGTTCTAGCTATTTTGCTAACAGATTATGCATCTTTTTACTTCCAAACTATGTTAGAGGCTTTGCTTTGCTTTTTTTTTTCTGTGATTATTCCCATAAGTAAAATCAATATTTCTTTACAAAACCTAAGATTTAATTCCAGAAATTAATACTATTTCAAAATCCATTCCCATTTTCATGAACAACAGGCAAATGATAAAGTCAACTGTAGATATTATGCAAGTTCCACAAGGAAAGAAACTACTTCTTTTTTTCTTTATTTGCTCTTTCGGATTACTTATACAAGTGTAAAACCAGACCTCTTAAACAGTTAATTAATAAAGAACAGAGACAAAATTGTACAAAAAAGAAACAAAAAGGGACTGCCCACTAGACCAAGGTTACAAGATTGTTTGGGAAGCTCCCTCTTTGGTGAGGCTATCCATGATAGCATTGGCTTCATGCCATACGTGTTAGGAAGACACCTCAAGAGATTTAGTGGGCTCAAAAATATTCAAACACCAGTTTAGTCTCCAGGTGCAAATAGAAATCCTACTAGCCCAATTGATTCCTAGTTTTGTTTTGTACATGATACATTTGTATATGTCAGTGAAGTGTATTCCCCCACGCTGGATGTGGTCCACCATGAGAGCCTTTTTGCTAATCAACAACCAATCTAGAAGCTAGGTTTTGGGCCGGGCTGGGGAGATCCATACCTCGCTGGTAATGGCAGGGGAAGATCACTTGGCCAAAGCATCTTATAGAAAGATGTTCTGCCAAAAAGAACCCTAATTTAGCTGGCTCTTACACCATCTTGTCCCTGCCATGATGAGGAAGGAAATTTGGATTTAGGGGTTAAAGCAGGATTATCAGGTCTCGAATTTCATCATTGGACAGTTCCATTCTAAACCTCGAATCAAACAACATGCCTAAAGAGAACTTTGTTTGCATTCGAGACTTGGTCAGCTACCACTGGGAAGATGATAGAAAGCTTAAGGCAAAGTAAATACATTTAGTAAGAATATAATGGTTTCCCTCAGCTTACAAATTCAACTCATCTTGAAACAGTAGAACTATAATATTCATCTTGAAAAGTTTAGGCAGTATGCTATGATACATCTTGTATCCATTCAAAGCACAAAAGAACTCATCAAGTGACAACATACCTGATTATCTCTGTGAAATGATGGAATATCATATACAAAGGTGAAAGAATTTATTTTGTAGTGAGCTCCAACTGTTGAGGCATGGCTCCCTTCAAGATGTGGGTTCATGAAGTACTGCAATCATCCATAATCCATTAGCTATGGACCCTTCCTTTCATAGCAATCTGTTGAAACGCTTCACCATCAAGTTAAGAGGAATGTCGAGTTTTTATACTATAACCAGGTCAGTAATGGCAGAATGCTTTTTCCATGGGTTGCATTGGTCCACCCTCAAATTGCTCTTGCACGATGAAAGTTCATTAAACAAATTGAGTTGTAATAGTGCTAGAGGGCCCAATGCTCAGGGGACCTTGCAGGGGCCTTGAGTTCCATACATAATCACTATTAAACTAATGAAGGCTATCTTTAATGGGAGCTCATTTGGTTTTCTAACACATTTAACATGATAAGCAAACAATATTTAACATTACATGTATAGATGTATTTATTGAATACTGTCAATTTACATCCCCCTTGCGCATCTAACGTCTAACTTAACTATTGCAGTTGATGATTTGGACTTGAATAATGTGTAGACTTTAGGGGGTGTTTCTTACCTTGCAATTGAGAAACATTTATGTGGTCCTGCCACAGGTTGGCAAATTCAGTTTGTCACCCAATAATTAACTAGGGAATGCATGTGAAGATAACTTTGTCAGTATTATTGGTTTCGGTAATTTACTGCATTCTTTATTTCATATTAAAATTGTGCTTGCAAACTTTACCTTAAGGTGCTGCCACACTCAGCAACATAATGGACTAGGAGACAATTGCAGCCTGAGAGGTGTAAACATGCTGTCATCATCTTTGCCAATGGAAATCTTACATGAGTAATCCCCTATTCTCTAGTATACAAATACCTTTGATCCTTTACAATCTGGTTCTTGTATCTGTTGTATATATCCTGTGAACGATACACAGATAGAGAATTAGCATTCTATGAAATCATAGGATCATTGAACACATAAGCATATGCATGGACATGTAATACAGAAATATCTGAATGTTCATTTAGAGCACTATTAAATTATACATAATTTATTGTGCACAGTTCACAGTTAATGTGAAATGTGCATAGTTCATAGTTCAAGTGAAATGAACCAGAATTTTAAGTTCCCTGTAGGAATGAATTGCTTCATTTCATGGCTGGTTTTTCCTTCTTCTTTTTATTATTATTTTTTTAAAAAAATATTCATTTATTTCTTGCATTATTTTGTGAAGATATTTCATTTAGGAACCCCGTTCTTTTCGGCAATTGGCTGGAATATATAAGAAAAAGGATATCTATTTTGGGAGTCAATTTTCGTCCAGCAGCTAGTTGTGCCCATTTGCTTTCAGATAAAATTAGTGACCATCAAATAAGAATCATGACCAGTTTTTGGAAGAACCTTCTTCAAAGTGTTACTTTCTTCATTGTTCTGATATAGATGTAGGATTTCTATACAATATGGGGATATGCAAAGAAGGTTTCCATACAACTACATGGTTCACCAGCTGGGTAGTAGATGCAGACCGCCAATTTGATTTCTCAAAAGCAATTGATCAGAGCTTACTTGTAAAAATGTAGTAATTTATTACTCTTTCTTCGTGAAAATGAGTTTAAATTTCCAATTTGCTGCATTATATTATCGAAAAAGTCTTGGTTGTCACTTGTAGTTTCAGAAAATGGCTAAATATCCTATAAGAGCATAGTTCTTGTTTTGAAAACTAGTTGTTGCATGGTGTTTGAAATACAGCAGCCACAATTTCTTGTTAGAGCAGGATACCTAATACTAGCACTGCTACACTCCTAGATTTTCTATCTTGTTTTGCATAATTCAAATAATGGCACTTGACTAACATGTTAACTGTGGATTCTGAAGAACATTCACTGCAAGGGTGTTGCTTCTCTTTGTTTCATGAAGCGGCTATAGTTCTTACTTTAAGCAGTGAGTTCTTCACAAAACCATTTGTAAGATGCCCAAGATAGGTCTATGCTTTCTTCCAAATAAATTACTTTCCCTCAACAAATATTTTTGTTTCTTGAAAAATATCAAGGTGCTCTTCCATTTGTTTTAAGAAATAAGAAAGCTCCATCACCTATGTTACAAGGATATGGGTATGAGTGTCAGTGTCATACCCCAATATACATTTCAGTCTAGATACAACACATTCATATATATATATTCAATGGGTCGGGAGGTGGGATTTTAAGCGATGAAACTATTTTAGTTTTTGTAGTGTTAGACATGTGTGTCACATTCTTAGTGTCTACATGAGCCCAGAACCTTGAACGCTCATCGAAGTCTTGTAGCCCATCATTTATTTAGAATGTTGGTGTTTACATTATTTTTGATAACGATTTATATATCTTTTCTCCGGTTCTTTGTTTATTTTGAAAGTGATGATGGCGAACAACAAGGAGTTGAAAGATTGTGACAAATATGAAACCTGTAGAGAGAGAGCAAAGTTTGGGTTCATGTGTAAAGATGCCATGGATATTGGGAGGCTTATGTGGACTAAAATATGCATCTTATTAACATATTGCTTGAGAATCACTTACTTGTTGCAAAGCCTACTAAACACTCTACACATTCGGGCCTTCCCTAAATGTTTATTTAACTTCAGTTGCATTTATAGTTAGTTAACAATTAAATTTTCATTTGGATGATGAAAGTGCAAAATATATCCATGGAAGGTATTTTTTATCCGAATTATATCCACCTTTTAGCTTCCCATGCATGGGTGTCCTCTCTCTCTCTCTCTCTCTCTCTCATACACACGTATACACAGATTTGGCTTAGCAAAGTGGTTAGTTATTTTTGGGTAGCAATGCGATATCCTAAGTCCTAGTTTCATTTATCTTTTATCTTATATCAAATATCCCAGGTTTCAATCTTTTCCCTTCACATTTTTTCCCCCATTATTTCAAATCACATGCTTTCAAAGCATTGTTTTTTTATTTATATACATTTGGAATACTTTTTTTTAAAAACAAACGTAGGCTGTCCAACATTTTAGAAACAGATCTGAAGCGGACACTTGTTACAGTGTCGGTAGCCATGTTTTTCTTATTATTCTTTCATATATAATTTGGAATGGAAGCTGTCAGGGAAATGTTGGAATTCTACTAAGAGCCTACAAAAACAATTTTAAACACCCTCTCCAAAACCCGATGTTAATAGAAGGATTCAAAAACAAATCTAAAGACCACATCAAATTCCAAAATGATAAATCGACAAAAAAGCAGAAGTGTTATACTTTAAAAAAAAAAAAAATGTAGAGCAAACAAGATTTTGAACAATGTCCAAGTCTAGCTTTACTACAGTTAATTGCGTACACAAAACAATAGAGCAAGCAAGATTATAAACAATGTATATTTTCTTATCAGTAAGTTATAACACCATCCTGGAGGCCAAAGAAAAAACTAGAATCATAAAACACAAAAGCATTATTGAAAAACAAGCTCAGGTTGGAAAAGAGAACTAAATAGCCTTAAGTTTTGCCAAAGCCGCCAAATCTCCAAGTATACATTAATACAAATTGGTGAATATTTGTTACCAACATATATGCTTGTTGACAGCAACTAGATATAATGATTGACCAACTCATTTGGTTCTATCAAAATATGCACATAAGGATTTTGATGAATTATAGACAAATTAATAATTGGATTGGTTTTGGTCATTCATTTTTATCAAATGATTAATAAGGCCATTGCAAGCGTTTCAAAAGCTCCCCAACCACAACCTAACCTTTCCTCCCACCCAACCTGCAACATTCCCCAACCTTACCATCCACAATCTAGCCTTTTGGTTCGCTACCCTTGCAGTGTCATTGTCCTTTCCTCCGCCATCACCAAAAAGAAAAGAGCATCTTTCTATTCCCACAGACCGTCCGTCCATGCATTTTAGACCTCACCAAATGAATGTCAAATCATGGTAATCCAAGCAAGCAATACCTCGCTCCATGACCAGGCTTGAAATTTCTCAAGCAACCATGCAGTCAACTCCGCTATGACTACCTACCCTCCTCTTTATTCTTGACCACAGCCCCTTCCTCCCATTCCCTAATTCATAAGACCATTTGCTCCCCACGTAAATTAGAGTTCGAGAGAGAAACATGATTAACATGCTATAAAACGATATTATGGAATGTGCGTTACCAGGGTTTAATTAACTTGAAATCAATCTGGTCATGTGTGTCACAATCAGTATTAAGATTGCCCATTAGAAATATTATGTCACGTCATAGAGCAGAAAAAGTGACATAACTGACCTGGAATGGATTAATGGTAGCTTGAAGAATAGTGAGGCTGTTTAGGGTCTTCCACTACATAGTTGCACCTCTCCCGAAAGGATTGCTGGTTTGAATATCAAACCTCAATTCCGGTACAAGTTCAGTAAAATTGAGCTCTAAACATAAATGAATTTCACAACTAATGCAAGTGATAACTAAATTTGAACAAAAAGTACAATCCCTAAAAAAAGGCATCTTAGATAAAAATGAGATACAATATCTTCTCCAGTTCAATAATTACCTCTAGAATGAGAATTCAAGCACTCATGCAGCTTTTAGATGCCAATCCCAACAAAAATTTCACCAACTTTGTCAATGTGATTACTACAATAAAAAGTTCATAGGCCTCAACATCAATGCTTGATTAAGCTAGTTAGGAGTTATTATGGAATTATTTATTTTATCAAGGGCAAAAAAGTTATCACAAATTTTGTTTTAATCAGGACTTCTTTTTTTCAATTAGAATTAGGATTCCTTGGAATTTAAGTCGATCTTTTATTATAAATAGTGGTCGTATCAGGGTTTTGCTTTCAAACTTAGATCATTTTGTTCAAAATCTTGGTTTCACCATAGAGCTAGAAGCTTGGATTGTAAGCTTCCTATTATTTCAATCAATTCGATCTTTGATTTCTCTATTCCTCTTTTTTCTTTCCACCATACCATCTTGTATTGGAGCAGGCCCATTCCCAAAGAGCATGAGCATTTGCTGCAAGTTTGCTCGATGACGGTTAGAGAGGTCAAGTTCATGGATGTGGTGGTGACAAAGTTATAAGTGAGGGAATAAAATGATCTAATGAGAATTGAGCAAGTGGTGTATGAGGGATGTAAAAAAAGTCAAATCAAAGGAGATTTTGAGGATCTGGTGGATGAGGTGAAGCCAACCTACTCTGAATGATGTTTGGTCGTTCATGACAAAGGCGGATCTGTATCCAATTGCAGTTATAATTCACCTCATAACCAAAGGAGAGGTAACCTCGTTGTGTGAGCATAATTTTTTTGCTGGTCTTAAATAGACAGACCATAGAGAAACCCTTATCTCATCAACTTATCACTGCACTTAGCAACTTGCAGCTGAACTGAGGCAATTTCAACGAGTGTAAATGGATGAAATTAGGCAATTCTAGTATGTTTAAGTGGCTGAATCAAGCATATCACAATTACTCCATCAAACATACAACGACCATGTGCTTGAGTTGTTCTCATAACAGTTTACGTACTTGTCGGCCAGCGGTGCAAAACCAACCCCCAGAAAGGAGAGATCCGAGACCGATTCAATAACAACAACCCGTCGATCATGCCGGTCGATTAATAAGAGGAAAACATCCTAGATCACCATCAAGAAAGGGAAAGGAACAAGTGGCCTTTCCAGCCTTAACCACGTCAGTACTTGAAGTAGGGCTGCACCTATACACAAAGTAGGGGTCTTCTCTACTACACCAAAGTAGGAGGAATGTTTTTCAATTCTATAAATCAAAATAACATCAATAACAACATCTGTACAATACATTTAAACCCAGTTGTGGACCCTTGATATTAACCAAAATACCTTTAACAAAATAGTACAATGACCAACCTACCCTTATACCCTATTCCCCATACAATTATATCAACATACGTGAAACCTAGTTCCCATTTTGCAAGTCCCCATTTATTTAACCAAATTCTCATGTAAAATAATAAATACCATAGATAACCAAAAAAGAGATGATAATCATGGGCCACCCTTTCATTAAATTGAGAAACAATGTCAGTTTTCCTTATGAAAATAGTATCCCCCATATAAATAAAGTTCATAACATAACTCTCTAATTCAAGCCAATGTGATAAATATCCAATAATTTTAATAGTTGGTTGCACATTTATGCCCAAGAAGGGAGAACTTTATTGTAAGTGCTGGTAGAAATGAAATTGAAATGAATGAAAATCATTTACTTAGTCACAAACAAAGGAAAGAAGAATTGATCCTCAACTAGGAAAAATGAAAAGGCATAAATCCAAACTAGTTGAAATGCATGAAAATCATCTACTTAGTCACAAACAAAAGAAAGAACAACTGGTCATCAACCAGGAAAAATAAAAAGGCAATAAATCCAAGTTAATTTTAAAAACAAGTACTATGTGCTAAACCTCTTGAATTTGTGCATTCGTCTGTTGCAAGGCCTTTTGCATTTTGACGAGTTTTACTATTATGCTTTGTAGAGTATATCATCCCATAATCTCCCTGCCTCTCGCAAATCCCCATTCTATTATATGTCAATGTACTTGGATAAAACCCTTTCTCAAACTCATCAAAAAGCTTCCTCATCGCTTTAAGAGCTTTAAGAGCTTCTTCCATAGCATACAAGCCTCATCAACCTTGCCTTCTTGACAAATAAGATAAAAAAATTTGCAACACGGGGTTGGGCATGGTATAAACTTCTTCTTAAGCATTTCATTCAAAAGGCTTAAAGCCTCTCTTGGTCGCCCCTCTTTATGGTAAGATTTAATAACTACATCATACGTGACATCATTTGGAAGAACCCAATTGTCCTCCATGTCACTATGAGCTTAACAGCCTCCATTAATTTCCCTAAACCATCAATTACGACTGTGTAAGGTGAACGGTCAGGGACCCAAACTCTGCTTATAATCTCATCCAAAAATCCTTTTTACTCCACAAAATCCACTCATAACTGTAAGTCACAGCTTACAGAGTTACAATATTTGGAAAAAAAACCCTAGCTTGGCATCTCCTCCAAAACCTAGAAAGCTGATTTCAAATCGTTCATTTAACACAAGGCCTTAATTAGCATATTGCAGGTAAAAACAATTGAAAATATACCAAATTTCCTTCAATTCCTATACAATACATATAATTCACCAAATAAAGCCTTTTGGTCTGAATCATTGCATTCAAAAGAGTATTAAAAGATCTGAATCATTGCATTCAAAAGAGTATTAAAAGACCTGACTTGTTTATCCCAAACTCATTCATCTTGAAAAAGGATTGAAGGGCCGACTTGGGCTTGTTTGCAAAGCCATTGTTTGGAATAACATCTATGAATGTTGCTTCACTCAAAAAATTCTGGAATCCTTTAACTCTTTGACTATAATTTCCATGGAATTCAAATCCCTAGCCATGGCTAATTTCTCTATGATCGTATGATAAGTATCAGGATTATGAAAGAAATTGGGGTGATATTTAACAACATGGTCACAGAATTATAGAGATAGGTCTACATTTTGTTATTGATTGATCATGTTTATCAGCCTCTTGGGTGAGAGTTTTAGATGCTAGTGAGTAAGAGGTGAGAGTACGGGGAATGGCAGCATAAATGAGATTGCAGTGACAAAGTTTTGAGTTGTGGTGGCACTTGTGCGTGAGTGCCATCGACCAAAAGAGTTTATGATTTCTACGGAGGATCTGGATGATATGCACTTGTGATTGTAGGAAAGAGCAGTAGGTCCTAGTGACTGAAATTGAAAGCTTCGGGTATTGTGTGTCTACCTTCTGGATGGTATTTTTTTGGCTAAACACTACCTCATTATCATGTCAGATTGGTCACTGAACAATTTATTGAAAAGTTGTTTTTTAGTACCTTGAAAAAAGGTATCGTATTTCCGTTGATAAATTTCTATTGGAAATGCAATTTCATGTGTAGTCTTGAAAAAGAAAAAAGAAGTTAGTAAAACTTGGTCCCCATGATCGAAATAGATACATAGAATATGATGCCATAATAGGGAATCTTTTATGAAAATGAAAGCATTTAGATGTGTGCTGAAAATTCTGTGGAAAATTCTAACGAATACTTCAATGTAAAATGCATGAAAAATCATGGGGTGCACGGGCAAAATGCTTGGCAAGCTTGGAGGAGATATTGGAGATACATAGGTAAGTGTGAAAATGCTTGGTAGTGCTGAGAGGTGACATGACGACGATGCATTCCACTTAATTTTGTGTGGCAGAATCATGCTGGTTTCTGAAACATTTATTTTGGGGAGTTGAGTTCCTTCATATTATCAAGTTTTTGTCATTTTCACTTGATAAGCAATCATCCATCTTGGTATCAATTTTACTTCTTGCAGTAGGTAAAACAAAGAAACCAGAACAGTGGTCGTCTCCTACTCTTCTGTGAAATTGGTTGGAATTTTCAAACAAGTGGTTAAATTGTTAGCTAACAACTATAAACTTCTTAGCATGTTGTATATGAAGATTGCCTGTGACCGCTTCCTATTGTGATGCTATGTTTACCACTCGAAGGACTGACACGCCACTCTATAAATATCTCTCTTCTTCTCTGTCCAAACTTTAGGGCTTAGGAAGGAAAACTAAGCCAAGGGATGGCATGCCCAAGCCACATACCCTAGCCCTAGGTCTTGGCCTCATGTTCATGTGTTGAGCCTTGGTCAAACATATATTATGTTATGCTCTCTACTGATTTTTGCCTAGGCATCCCAAACTTGTGAGACAAGTTCTTGGACTTAGATCCCGTGTGCCATTGGTGGAGGAGACCCGGTGTGGGGTGTGCTAAGTACTTGGGGGTAACCTAAGGCAATGTATAAGGTATTCTCTTAGTTTATGTTCTTTTTATTCTATTGCATCTTCATTTCCAGATCTGTATTTGGAACATATTTTAATTTTAATGGCAATCAAGTGAGAGTTCTTGGTAATTTTATTTGATTCATATTGTATACGGATATTTGTGAGTGATTCGGGTGGCAATACAATAAGAAAAAAATACAATCAGTTTTATAAAGTTCGATACTGCCATTGTGATCTAGAAAATTTGGAAAGCCATCAATAGTTTTAAAAGAACTACGAAGAACTAACAGAACCAAGACCAGTTCTTAATAACTTGTTCAATACATTTTTTAGAAGGTACATACACTGGCAAATGAGTTGGCTAACTCACATTTTTCAGAAGGTACATACACTGGCAAATGAGTTGGCTAACTCGGAATCGGATGCATCTGGGAATAAGTCACAGCTACATGAAACAATAGTTCATAGTCTTTTTTTCTCCATGAAGAAACATTCCTTATAGTCAAGTATCTTTATTAACAAAAAAAATAAAAAAATAAAAAACCACTAAATGGTAGAGGCTTGTCAATTATAAAAGGTACAATCCCTGAAAGTTCACAGATACGTTGCCAGTCTAGAAACAGAACAAATAATACTCTGAAATTGATAGATACCACCCTTATGTTTCCAAACCAGCCCAATTCTGAATGACAATTACATCTGATTTGGATAAAAAACAAGGAAGAATAAAGGTTCCATCTCCCATCTTAGAAAATAGCATGTCCTTTTAATACCAGTGAGCCCTATATTTGCACAAGTTCACATGTTGATGCTCCATTTCTCATTGCATGCAAGAAAAGAATTATAAAAAGAGAATATATTTTAGATGATATGCAAAATGAGGTGTGTCAAAAGAGTGAGAGGAACCAGGATTAATCAAGATTTTAGCTTCCCGCCAGAAACAAAGAGCGTACCTCTGATCACCGAGGTTAACGCCTTGGCCTCTTGCTTCGTAAGTGCAAATACCCGACTTTGAGTCTTTGGTCAGTTCTCCGGCTTTACCATGGGGCAGTCCTTGATCTAGTGGTCAGGCTTTCCACACCTAGGACATGTTTTTGATTTCTTATAGCACTCTGTCGCAAAGTGGTTGCTCCCTCCACAATATGAGCATGCCGGGCGCCGATTCTCCCTCACATCGCTCAAAAAGGTCTTTTGAGCTTTCATGTTCAACCTCCCTTATTGCAGCTCAATAAATTCAACTTCTTTCCTCTCCCGGACAGAATCAAGGAAATATTATTTTTCAAATGCCACTTGGAAATTCTCCCAAGTGGCCACAGTCCCTGTCTCCATCTAAGACTGTTTTACCGAACTCCACCAATGTGGCCTCCCCTTCCAACATAAAGGTTCCTAATCTGACCTTCTGCTCATCTGAGCAGTGTAAATGGCCTCTCTCTCTCTCTCTCTCTCTCTCTCTCTTGTTATTTAGGAGTTTGGTTGTCTATTTCGGTTCC
>NW_006494904.1:9139909-9150321 GCF_000471905.2 Amborella trichopoda
ATTAGTCTTTTTCTTCTTCCTCTTTTGCAATCAAGAAAATGGTGAAGGGTACTTCAAGCGAAGATGACGAGCTCAACAATGAGAGCCACCCAAAAAGGAGTGTACTCATCTGGATCTCTGTAGCATTCGATTTTGGTTTTTCTGACAGGTGAAATGTTCAAGCATACGGTCATTTAACTTCTGTGATTTATGAGTGGCTGATGAGCAACCTCTAATTATTCTTTTAATCATCTTCAGGTTATATTGGTGAAGATAAAAATTCTCCTCTGGTAAGTTCAATTCCTTAGTGGGATGTTTATTTCATAGTCGTATTATAATTGAAAGATAGTGGGTGATTTAGTGCGTGCTTTTGATCTGGTTGCATTTTCTGGATGGAATAGCACTTTGATTTGATGTGCATGCGTGGTGTTTCAGAATGCTAGATTCCCTGGATTGGATCCATCAGTCTCTGATCGAGTTAGGAACCAGACATGGGTATTCTCTTTTTTGTATTGTATTTGATGAATTGCTGATTTTTAGGTAGATTGGGCATAGGCTCAAAAGATTTGAAATGTTTAGGTTTTAGGTTATTCACTAAGTTGCTTTTGTGTCGTTTCCTCTTTTTAGGCTGTGAAGTCCGATCACATAATTGATGTCATTCAAAAATTAAGTTCACTGCTCACTAAGGTACAACTTCATGTTGAAATCCATTGGCTTTTGAAAATCATATTCTTGTGCGTAGATGCAGGAGGGATGGAAAGAAAAATTCCTGTTGCTACTTTGCTAGTATAACTGCCTTAGTTTTTCATCTCTACAATGTCAAATGATGCTGCAAATATGGTAAAAATCAGGGCATGGTATCTGCTATCATGACAATTCTATGCTTTATAGCTTATTTCACAAAATTTCTGCATATTATAATGGGAAGGTCATTTGGAAAAGTTGTTTAGCTATTTTTTCGTTCTTTTTTGCTAATTGAGCGCTTGTTTAGGAGGTTCCATGCACCATTTTTTGAGATGGCAACCATCAAAACACTTCGACACCTAATCCATCTTCGCCACTTTGATCCTTCATGGTCTTGGCATGCAAAATCCACTTGATGGCTGCATTCTCTGGGTCTAACTTGCACAAGTTTTCGGGTCAACTATATGTATGCCTTGAAAATAGATACTAGCGAGAAGTCAAATTTCAAGAATCTCCCTTGTGCTGACAGCACTTTGTCTAGGTGAAATAATGGACCTCATCAGTTCCCTTGGTAAAAGTTCTACCCATAAACTTTCCATAGCTCCAGAGTTGGTGCCCTCGCAATGGCACTGATTCCCCTTTTCTTGACGGAACATATGGCACGGGATTGACTTCTACACTTTGACTGTAACATATGGCAAGGGATTGATGGAACATATGGTAAGGGAATACTTACATTTGGTGAGCCACTTAAGCATTAGATGACTTGTATATTTTGAGGGAGATTAATTCATCTTATATTGGCTGCTAAATTCTATGGGAATATTGATCCCTGTATAAGATAGTAGATAATTGTGAAGAAAAGTGATATTTTCTTAGATATGGCAAGGGATTGACTTCTACACTTTGACTGTAACATATGGCAAGGGATTGATGGAACATATGGCAAGGGAATACTTACATTTGGTGAGCCACTTAAGCATTAGATGACTTGTATATTTTGAGGGAGATTAATTCATCTTATATTGACTGCTAATTTCTATGGGAATATTGATCCTTGTATAAGATAGTAGATAATTGTGAAGAAAAGTGATATTTTCTTGGTCTTCATATTGAGTATTTCTTCTTGCCAGGGCATCATAAATCATTTTGTGCGGACTCCCGAAGTGGAAGTCCAATTCATCCCATGATGGATTCTGCTTTATCTAAGTTAAAGCTTTTGTGGTCCTTTGAATGTCACCGTTGTAATTCTATATGCATATGGATGTTCCAACAGGTGCCATGGTTATGTGGGCACAACAGTCTGTATTTGCAGGCTGGTGACCTTACGTAAGCTTCCAGAATAATCATCAATATTTATGTTTGGGATTCTTGGATTGATAAGATGGAGTAACTTCGCCTCTGATCCATATATATTCTGTCCAAATTCTGTGATTTGTTAATGATGGTTGTTGTTTTTGAGTTACATACATGGAAATAGTCCTTTTGTTGCTTGAGTTTTACTTATTAGTTATTTTTGGTTAAAGAGAAAATTTTGACTTTGATTTCGATGTTGTCATTGATTCATTCTATAGGTGACTGGGTATCCATTGAATCCACAAATTATGGGAGTTGACCTCAAGTATGTAAAGCAGTTTATAAGTTTGGTTGCTGGTCTTTACTTTTATATTGATTATGGTTTTCATTTAAATTCCCTCCCCTGAGGTCATAGTTACATTTTAAAAATATCAACTAGTATGTGATTTTTTGTTTTCTTCCTTTTGCTTGGATCATGCCTCTAACAGATTGATAGTTCATATTAAAAAAATTCACAGTTGAATTTGTCATTCTTGTCCATGTTGGATACCATTATCTAACAATTGTAGGTCAGTGTCCCAGGTTGGATACATTTTTTATTGGTTTTGTTTGCCGCTTAATGCGTTTACGGTCGTGTCTGGGCTTCTGCCATTGATATGAGATTGTTCATAATTATCCCTTTTGTAATTATCATTGAGAGGAAGTTCAGGAGTTGAGTCTTGTTTCTTATGTTCTTTAGTGTGTTTTGGTTGGGATTTGAATTGTTATTGCTAACTTATGCTCAAAGGTTTCCTTTAGGGAGTTTTGCAAGGTCACTAAAGTCTGGGGAAGGGACTCTGTCACCCACTTTGAGTTTTCCCATTTAACGAGAATTGTTTTACATCCATATATGATGGTGACTGTGAATTGCTAAAAGTCCAGTTCCTCTCTATCAATGCAGAATTGGATTCATATACTCTGTGAGCTTTCTTCTAATGTTCTTGTTCTGGATCTGCAACTTCCTATATACTTGAATCTTTTTTGGATGGATCATGGTTTCATCATCAGTAGTGCATGACGAATATGTGATCAATAAATGTCTGGATCAATTAAACTCTCACAATTCTTCATGAGTAGTGAATCTGAACTATTTTTGAGTTACATACATGGAAACAGTCCTTTTGTTGCTTGAGTTTTACTTATTAGTTATTTTTGGTTGAAGAGAAAATTTTGATTTTGATTTTGATGTTGTCATTGATTTATTCTATAGGTGACAGGGTATCCATTGAATCCACAAATTATGGGAGTTGACCACAAGTATGTAAAGCGGTTTATAAATTTGGTTCCTGGTCTTTCCTTTTATATTGATTATGGTTTTCATTTAAATTCCCTCCCCTGTGGTCATAGTTACTTTTTAAAAATATCAACTAGTATGTGATTTTTTTTTTCTCCCTTTTGCTTGGATCATGCCTCTAACAGATTGATAGTTCATATTAAAAAAATTCACAGTTGAATTTTTCATTCTTGTCCATGTTGGATACCATTATCTAACAGTTGTAGGTCAATGTCCCAGGTTGGATACATTTTTTATTGGTTTTGTTTGCTACTTAATGCGTTTACGGTAGTGTCTGGGCTTCTGCCATTGATATGAGATTGTTCACATTTATCCCTTTTGTAATTATCATTGAGATTAAGTTTAGAAGTTGAGTCTTGTTTCTTATGTTCTTTAGTGTGTTTTGGTTGGGATTTGAATTGTTATTGCTAACTTATGCTCAAAGGTTTCCTTTAGGGAGTTTTGCAAGGTCACTAAAGTCTAGGGAAGAGACTCTGTCACCCACTTTGAGTATTCCCATTTAACGAGAATTGTTTTAGATCCATATATGATGTTGACTGTGAATTGCTAAAAGTCCAGTTCCTCTCTATCAATGGCTAATTGGATTCATATACTCTGTGAGCTTTCTTCTGATGTTCTTGTTCTGGATCTGCAACTTCCTATATACTTGAATATTTTTTTAAATGGATCATGGTTTCATCATCAGTAGTGCACGACGAATATGTGATCAGTAAATGTCTGGATCAATTAAATTCTCACAATTCTTCATGAGTAGTGAATTTGAACTGTTTCTAAATTACATACATGGAAACAGTCCTTTTGTTGCTTGAGTTTTACTTATTAGTTATTTTTGGTTAAAGAGAAAATTTTGATTTTGATTTTGATGTTGTCATTGATTCATTCTATAGGTGATTGGGTATCCATTGAATCCACAAATTATGGGAGTTGACCTCAAGTATGTAAAGCAGTTTATAAGTTTGGTTGCTAGTCTTTCCTTTTATATTGATTATGGTTTTCATTTAAATTCCCTTCCCTGAGGTCATAGTTACTTTTAAAAATATCAATTAGTATGTGATATTTTGTTTTCTCCCTTTTGCTTGGATCATGCCTCTAACAGATTGATAGTTTTTATTAAAAAAATTCCCAGTTGAATTTGTCATTCTTGTCCATGTCGGATACCATTATCTAACAGTTGTAAGTCAGTGTCCCAGGTTGGATACATTTTTTATTGGTTTTGTTTTTTGCTTAATGCGTTTACGGTAGTGTCTGGGCTTCTGCCATTGATATGAGATTTTTCATAATTATTCCTTTCGTAATTATCATTGAGAGGAAGTTTGGGAGTTGAGTCTTGTTTCTTATGTTCTTTAGTGTGTTTTGATTGAGATTTGAATTGTTATTGCTAACTTATGCTCAAAGGTTTCCTTTAGGGAGTTTTCAAGGTCACTAAAGTCTGGGGAAGGGACTCTGTCACCCACTTTGAGTTTTCCCATTTAACGAGAATTGTTTTAGATCTATATATGATGTTGACTGTGACTTGCTAAAAGTCCAGTTTTTCTCTATCAATGCAGAATTGGATTCATATACTCTGTGAGCTTTCTTCTGACGTTCATGTTCTGGATCTGCAACTTCCTATATACTTGAATTTTTTTTTGGATGGATCATGGTTTCAACATCAGTAGTGTACGACGATTATGTGCTCAGTAAATGTCTGGATCAATTAAATTCTCACAATTCTTCATGAGTAGTGAATGTGTACTGTTTCTGAGTTACATACATGGAAACAGTCCTTTTGTTGCTTGAGTTTTATCTATTAGTTATTTTTGGTCAAAGAGAAAATTTTGATTTTGTTTTTGATGTTGTCATTGATTCATTCTATAGGTGACTGGGTATCCATTGAATCCACAAATTATGGGAGTTGACCTCAAGTATGTAAAGCACTTTATAAGTTTGGTTGCTGGTTTTTCCTTTTATATTGATTATGGTTTTCATTTAAATTCCCTCCCCTGAGGTCATAGTTACTTTTTAAAAATATCAACTAGTATGTGTTTTTTTGTTTTCTCCTTTTGCTTGGATCATGGCTTTAACAGATTGATAGTTCATATTAAAAAAAATCACAGTTGAATTTATCATTCTTGTCCATGTTGGATACCATTATCTAACAATTGTAGGTCAGTGTCCCAGGTTGGATACATTTTTTATTGGTTTTGTTTGCTGCTTAATGCGTTTACGGTAGTGTCTGGACTTCTGCCATTGATATGAAATTGTTCACAATTATCCCTTTTGTAATTATCATTGAGAGGAAGTTCGGGAGTTGAGTCTTGTTTCTTATATTCTTTAGTGTGTTTTGGTTGGGATTTGAATTGGTATTGCTAACTTTTGCTCAAAGGTTTCCTTTAGGGAGTTTTGCAAGGTCACTAAAGTCTGGGGAAGGGACTCTATCACCCACTTTGAGTTTTCCCATTTAACGAAAATTGTTTTAGATCCATATATGATGTTGACTGTGAATTGCTAAAAGTCCAGTTCCTCTCTATCAATGCAGAATTGGATTCATATACTCTGTGAGCTTTCTTCTGATGTTCTTATTCTGGATCTGCAACTTCCTATATACTTGAATCTTTTTTTGGATGGATCATGGTTTCATCATCAGTAGTGCACGACAATTAGGTGATCAGTAAATGTCTGGATCAATTAAATTCTCACAATTCTTCATGAGTAGTGAATCTGAACTGTTAAGTTTTATATATAATTAGTTGGAGTGTAACTCAGTCTCCTTTTAAGATGGGTTGCCCATGTTCATAATGCACAACTGTGGACCTCGCCAAAAAAAAAAGACACACAGCAGTTAGAATATCTGTTTTCATGTAATTCCATTAAAATGTTTATATGTTTTGACAGTTCCTTATGTTATAACCTTTGATATTATTTATTGTTTGATATGTCATTATACCTAATCATAATCGTGAGTTAAATTGTCATTGAAAAGGGAATAATGATGAACTCGTGTGTGTCTGTTTGGTTGTTCATGTCCCCTCAATGATTTATGATGTGTCACCTTTTGTAGCTTTATGTGCATGATGAAAAATTTAATCAGCCTATTTTCTTCTGCAATAACATATCAGGTCTTGTTGAGCCTGTAAGTCGAGCCTGACAACAGAAGAATAAAATAGTTAGACATGTGAATATATTCTTCAGTTTTCATTCAATGTAATTCTATGTGAATATATTCACATGGAATATATTGTGAATACATTCTTCTATGTGAATATATTGTGAATATATGTCATTATATGTGAATATATGTCATTCTATGTGAATATATTCTTCTGTTGTCATTGTATGTGAATATATTCTTCTGTTGTCAGGCTCGACTTATTTTATTCTTCTGTTGAGCCTGTAAGTCGAGCCTGACAACAGAAGAATGAAATAGAATGACAACAGAAGAATAAAATCTGGAAAGAATGAGTTGGATAGAGAGCCCTGCGTTGATCTTCAGGTACTACCTGAAATAGTTAGACACTTAGACACAATTTGACACATGCTAAATGAAAACATATGCGGATTGGAAAGTCTTCAGGTGTCGAATGACAACAGAAGAATGACCGATGTAAGTTGAGCCGAGCCGATACAAGTCAAGCCAAGCCTATATAAGCCGAGCCGAGCCGATACAAGCCGAGCCAAGCCTATATAAGCCGAGCCGAGGTATTGAGAAAAAATAAAATAGTGAAAATACGGAAAAAAAAAAAAAACTCTTACAAATTTCATTGAAATTTGTAGAATTTCATTGAAATTTTAACGAAATTCAGTGAAATTTTAATATAGCAAAATTGTGGAATTTTATAACATAGGCAAATTTTAGGCATCATTTTTTATTCCCAAATTAAACTATCTTTTTTCGTTTCAGCTACAATTTGTTGTCTAAAAATTTCAAACAGACAATCTTCAAATTTTTAGAAGTTAATTAGGGTTTCTATATCCCAATTCTTTACTTTACAATGTGAACTGATACGAGTCATCTCTCTTCCCTTCATTTCACTCTCTCAAATAGACTGTTCCTCTTTCTTCATAGCCAAGGTGACTACAACTCAGTGTTCCGGAATGGTTAATTGGACATGGCCCCGAAGCGGTTTGACCCCAGACCGGTAAATTGGCTGATTGGTTTTTTTTTTATTTGATTTTTTATTTCATAGGAAATTTTTTTTTTATTTTTTACAAATTGTTTTTTTTTTATTTGATTTTTTAAAATTTTTCTGTTTTTCCTTGGGTTTTTTTGGTCGGTCTCGGTTTTGGCTAGAGTTGTCTAGCTCGGCTCGGCTTATTTTGGTTAGGCTCAACTTATATCGGCTCAAGTCAGCTCAAGAGAATTTATTATGAACCAATCGGATGGGAGCTGAGCTGAGCCGACTAAGCTGAGCCGAGTTGATTATAGCCAAAAAAAAGCCAAGTCAAACCAAAATAAGTCGAGTCAACCCAAAATAAGCCGAGCTAAGCTCACAATCGGCTAGCTCCAAAGCCCAAAAATGAAAAAACCACTTAAAAATTGATAGAAAAACAAAAACGTGACTAAGTTGCGGATGGTTTACATTATGGAAGAGGTATATGCTATAAAAATATAAATATTAAAATAGAAATAGATATTTTTTAGAAGTAGATATTTTTTATTTGAAATAATCTAATTCATACATATTTATATATATGTAGCCATAGTCTTATATATATACTGTAAGGGGTTCTCACTCCCAAATTTTACTCTAGATAAATCCCAAAACTACTCCTTACTCAAGTTCTCGGTGAGTGCCAATTCATATTTCATTGATTCATGTCCCTATTAACAATCTACTGATCTACTCTCTTTTCTCTCTTTGCGTATCATGATCAGAAACCAATCCATCTCTCTCAATGCATTTCTTGATCACAGAGCCAGCCGGCATGAATCTTTTCAAATATCTTCCTCTTGTTTAGACCATAAGGCTTCATTAGTCATTGATCAGAAATCCATTAATCTTTTTTTTCTACGTTTACAATCAAGAAAATGGCGAAGGGCACTTCAAGCGAAGATGACGAGCTCAACAACGAGAGCCACCTAAAAAGGAGAAACTATTTTGGTGGCCTTTACAGGAGAAGAGCTCACCAAGAGCAAGATGGTCCCAATTCTCACTCGAACACAAGCAGGGAAGCAATCTTTTCAACTTTCTTAGAAACTTGAAAACTTGAAAACTTAAACATAATCCTTAGTTGTCATTAGTTTCTGCTTGATCTTAGTCTGATAATTGTGTTTGCTTCTCTCTCTACGCTCCCCAATTTTTTAATATGTATGAAGTGTGGTGTTGATTTTTTTCTTGTGATGATGTTGAAGGGTAATTCGTCCAATATATTTGAAATATAAATTAAAAACTATCGAGAATTTAATTCTTGTATTTTTGCATGTTCTTGTATCCTTCTAAATCAAAACGGAATGACATTTGCCTCTTTTACAGGGAATGGCTTCATCCCCTCAAAACCCTTAGTCCACAATAGGATCACAAGCTCATGTTTGGTCTCGTTTTCTCCGTCAAGTCCTTCACTACCAAGATGGATCCATCACGTAAGACCGAAAACCTAACCTCTCTCTTCTCCTACTTTCTCTCTCCACATTTCTTACATCAAATTTAAATTCTAACATCCTTCTCATTTAAGCTTTTGCATGGATGGCTATGCATGGAAGATGGTTTGCTGGCCCAATCTGCCATACTTATTTCCTCTTATTGTAATATGGCTTTTTTTTTTAGCTGTTATGGATGCCTCTATTTGGGTATAGACACAGACATGGCATGAGTTTTTTGTGAAGTGGCATAAATTTTCAAAGTAAGGGATAGGGGTATCTCTCAAATTTTAGTTTTGATATGCCACTGTTCAGTTTGCTTCTATAGCAATGAACTTTGTAAAAGTTTTGTTTTTGCAATTTCTGAAGGGTATCAGATCCTTAATAGATGGTCAAATGTATTTCATGTCAAAAGGTATGGACCATGAGAGGTTATTGAATTGGAATTGGACCATATAAATTCTACAAAGCGGAGTCTTTACTCTGTTGGAGAGGCTGAATTTGTATGATTATAGATGGGGCCCTCCTTTGCGGTGGAAGGGGATTCAATGAAGAACACGTATACTACACTCCCTCAGGAGCATAGTTTACTTCTTCTCCCTCGGTCAGATGACCTAGGAGAATTTTGCAATCTAAAATTTTGATAACCACCTTAGAATCACTAGATGATTATTTAAAAAAAAAAAATTGAAATTTGAATTTTCTAACACTTAAATCTCATCCTCTAAAAATTAGACGGTTTCTATTCAAGCTTGAGACATTTTTTTTTTCAAGTGCTTTGATGGTGCCATTAGGAAATTTCTTCTATTGATGCTAATCTATGTGTTAAAGAGGTTATATCCCCTAAAACTAGTCTTAGGTGGGGCTTTTTCCAAGGGAGTAAATGGACAGTATACTCCTGAGGGAGCAGAATATCTTTTGGCTTCAATGAATGTTATTAGATTGGCCTCAATCAAGTACCCTGTCCCTAGCATCGCGAACCATTTTTTTGACCGAATCTTCAAGATTTGCAGCTCTATGGAAGTCTTCCTCTGAGGTCTTTCAAGGATCGGATTATGGAAAAACATACATGCAAAATATTGTATTTGAACACATCACCATATTTTGTTAAATTTTTGATAGTCATGCAATATTGTATTTCACTCTATGTCTATCCAGTTTATCAACTAGGTTCCACCAAGGTGTCTCTGCTTTTCTAAGTTTTCCTTTTTAGGGTGAAAAACTTCCATTATTTTTCTGTAGATGCGATGAACATAGTTGTATGTAGCTGTCTTACTCTAAAAAAGCCCATAAAGTTTATCTTTAATTGTTTATATAGGAGATAACATGGATGGTGAGAGATTGAGATACACTTAACCTTGCTATGTGCGCACATTAATATATGATTGGAGAGAGAGAGGTATACAAATTTACACATCTCCTTTTTGTAATTTTGTTCATGTTTAATTGTAATGTTATGTGTATTGGTTTTAATGCCAAATGTTGTGACTGTTTGGGGGCATAGCTATTTATTTCTCAATCATAGTAGATAGTGTGTCTCTTGCAATTTTTTATCATTATTTA
>NW_006494895.1:0-16979 GCF_000471905.2 Amborella trichopoda
ACCTTCAACTGTGGACTACAGACCACACTTGCTTTATCAGACCGACGTAGTATTTTCCATGACCCACAGTCCAAGTAGGGGCTCATTAACGAATCACCAAAGTTGGGCCGATGAGCCAAGGGATCGCAATCCCATTCTTTGGATTTCAGGTCCTTCCCTAGAGACAAGTCAAGGTCACCAAGACCTTATACGACCACAGCTCTATGGCGCATAGGGGTATCTTTCGTACATGCATATGCTTCACCCTAAACGGTGGATTTCTAGCTTTGCCGAACGATCTATCGATATGCATGTTGTACGATGGTACATGGATGAGGTTTTGGCCCCTGTCTCTGTAGACCACCATCACATACAAGCGTCACACAATCCTTCGGCTCACTCATCCGAGCATATTCTCCGACCTCATCAAGAGCTAACTCATTAGAACCCTTCTCGGTTTGTTCTTTATGCTCAGGTAACATGGGTTTTTCTCAACCGACTGGCCTAGATCGTTAAGCACAGATCGGTATCAACAAACCATCGTTTACTTAGTATCGTCCACGAGGGACCACACTCCCACTGAGTTTATGTTCCACTATATCATTGCATTTTACAAGCACTCATAAGGCTTTTAAGGGATACATGAACCCAACAATAAAAACCCTAGTAATTCAGTATTTTTTTGGCTTGCACACTTGACTCACATTTCATGAGATACATAACCATTATAAGAGATGACTCACATTTCATGAAATACATAACCACTACCAGAGATTACTCATAAATTAATCATGGACTTTATTAGAGTTAAAATTTAAAGGTCCTCTTCTAACATGGCATTAATTAAAAGAACTTACAATATAAACCAAACTATTCTTTCTTTTATTAATTACACCCAGTTTAAAAATTCCATTACAGGCATATCCCTTCCTAGAAAGATGCCATTGTTGGTAAAAGATATTCTGTGAGATCCCATGACCGCTTTGACTCCCCTTTTATGCAATAATAAGGCTTATACCAAGTTTCTTCTTATATCCGATACATGATTTTCTTCTTATATATCCGATACATGATACACAATTTTTTTAAGTTAATACTAATCTTAAACTGAATTTCAAATCATTTGTCCCTTTACCTAGCATTTTTGTAGTTGCTTGAGTCCCTAATTGAAATAAATCCCTTTCTCTTATCGGTTCACATGTATTAAAGAGGTTCCGGTTGTTAATCTCATGGATGGTAGTATCAACGTCTACCCACCAACCATCCTCTTTATTAATCATATTAATTTCATTAACAATTGCCACTAAATTCTCTTCAATGGTCGTGTTGCTTGACTTTGCGGCCTTTGATTCCTTTTTTGGTTTCGACATTATGTTGAATAGTGATTGAATTTTCCACATATGAAGCACAACCCTTTGTATTTTTATATTTCTAATATTTAGGGTTATCTTTTTGATTCTAAGAAGAGAAATGCCTTTTATTATTTGAGCGATGTCCTTGGACATGTGCTCCATAATATTAGCTTTAGAATGATACTTCATAGCTTTTTCCTCCTTTTACCTAATTCTACTCTCTTCCTCTATCGAAGAGATTTTTTTTAAACCGTAACATCAACTTTTTTATATTTTTTTTTTTGGATAAGTCAGTGGGGAAACCTTTTTATATTTCCTTTTCTAATTCTTTCCATGAGAGTTTCAAGTATATATAATAGTTTTCACTTGAAAGGCTTCATCCAAGTCAATTTAACTTGATTTGAGTTCATTTATAATAAATTATAACACATACACTTAGTTAAGCATGTACTTGTTCTCGGTGAATTTAAATTCTAAAGAAGGTACTTGTTATCAGTGAATTTAAATTCAAAATAATTAGAAAGTACAAGGCAATGGTTATTTAATTCCCTAATAAATATTCTGTTGCCGAAGATGCCGAAGTTCGCTTGCCGATGCCACTAAATAATATATGTCATAAATGCGATCAGTAAGCGCATTGAGAATATGATCATTGCAGAGACAGACATCCTACATCCATTTGTATGAACAACAGAGACATAAGTTTTCATTGCGACCTCTAGTAATTATTTCCATTAAAGCAATCAAGCTTTGCAAAATCATGGATCATGACTTTGATAGAACTTGCACTTCCTTCCTTAATTTCACCTAAACATACAATCTTGAATTATTAAAAATGGATAGGTGAAACGACGGTTGTAGAATTAGGTTGTGGTGGATTTAAATAAAAAATAAATTGAGATGAAAGAACCTTCTTGTTTTCAATCATGTTATGACTCTCTCAAAGCTGTATTTTGCCCTTTTACTTATAAAATTTAGTGCGCAAGGAGGTAGACTAAACAAAATAGTTCTCGAGATATCTGAAGAGGAAAAGGTTTCTATACTTCTACAACATAGAAGATCTATGCTTCCCTTACCATCCAGCCATCCAATTTTGATTAAATGAGCCACTCACCATTTGATCTTATATCCGACGCTTCAGAGCATTTTAGTTTTATTTTTTTTTATACAAATTGTATGAATATAAAATTTAGTACGTGTCATCTTCTCATTGGAGAGCACCTATAAAATCTATTAAAAAAATAATTTTTTGATGAAATTTATTGACCAAAATACCCCTTAAATATTTCAGAGGTATTTTTGTCATTTTATTTTATTGAGAATATTTTTTTAATATTTTTTACAAGTGAGTATTTAATAGAGGATTGAACGCCCAAAATTTGGTGTAAAAATAATTTATATAGAAAATATTAAAAATAAAACAGTATAGGGACGTGACATTGTGATTGCGGCATTCATAGCCCTCCATTCATAATGGATGGTTGGATAAGAGGAAGTATATGAGTTTTATGTTGTAAAAAAAATATAGAAAGCTTGCCCATCTCAAAATAGATGGTGGCAAAGAAAATATCGCCAATGTTGCACAGAATAAGCAAGCTTCAGGGCACTAGAGTTGCCTTAATGTAGTGAGGATGAAATTTTAGAGAGAGAATAGTGGAAGAGAACTGTTGAGAGAGACAGAATATGAGTGAGGAAAAGGGTGTGCTCAAACGGGGCCTTAAACCCCTTTTTATAGACCGATTGGAGGCTCTTAGAAGTGGCCGTTCAAGTGAACATTCGTGACTATTCGCTACGCTATGCGACTGTTAGAAACCAAAAGCCCCCACCATTGGCCAATGACTGGTATTATAGCCATTGGATGCACACAAGCAGCAAGTAATGGGGCTAGCGGCAAGCCCCACCAGCGTGAACCTCTGCGAGTGTACGAAGTACAAACTATGCCTCAAGCACCCACAGACATCACGTATGCACCCACGCACTCTTCTTTGTTCCATGAATATCAAGTGTGAAAGTAATGCTATATGTATCCCTCTTGTCCCAATCTGAACTTCAAGCTTTTCATTTTTTCTCTTTATTTATTCAAAAATAGATAAACGACACGTGAGGCTTATTATTTTAAAATACAACATAGTATTTTGTAAAACTAAAAGTATTAACCCGTATGTTTACGCTCAATTTGTGCAAAACATAATGTTTTCTATTGCGTAAATATCTCTGATAGTACAATGTCATGGAAACTTAGAAATAATAAAATGCAACTACATTACAATTATCATTCGTGCTACTTTTGATATCTTTCTATTAAAAAAGGCCTAAATCAACCTAAGGACTAGTATTATTCTGATGCTTTCTTCTGATGACCTATTTATTCCTCGCCCTAATAGTGAAATTACAAAACTATTTTATATTGACAGTGGCAAATAAATTCTTTCTAAAAAAAATGGGTACGGCCTGTCTTCCCCACTAAATTATCAAAAAAAAGAAAAAAAACATAAGTAAAACCTTGTCTAACTTGTTTCAATCAGTTTCCTATTGTAGAGGCAAAGTAAATATCCGTGGAAGTTGAACCCATATAATGTACCTTGAGATTTAAATTTACCAAAATCCTTTTCCAACATAATATCAGCTTTTAGAGGAAAACATTATTGGCTTCTTTATTCTAGGAGATTTTGTGGGTGAGAAAGATAATGAAATTTACGGTTTCGGGAAACACGAAAATGGTAGAGGGAATTTCAGGACAAAAACAAACAGCTAGAAAATTAGAATAAAGGAGTCCGTGGTGTTGATGCCCCAAGAGGAATCAAAATCCGAAAAATTGGTCATGAATGTTAACACGCTATTTATATTTAGATTAAAGTTTAAATGACCAGGAAAAATCTGATGGGCAGTATTTGTTAGTATAAGGTAGTAGTGGTAGCACCCACACCCTAATCACCATGTTGTAGTTTTCATTCTCACAACTAACACCACCCCGCTAACATCTTAAAGAAAGCTAACTCCTAATCTATTTGAAAAAAAGATTAGGGCCCGTCCTCCCCACTGAATTACCCAAGCAATATTTTGAAAATTGACTCGGCTCAGATATTCAAACCATGGCCGAGGTGAGTTACTCGGGTGAGCCCAAGTAACTCACCCAAATCCAGCTTATATTTTTCAAAGAAAATGAAGACAAATGTAATATACATAATTAGTAGGCATTTACAATGAAACAACTAATTGTGTACTGGATACACCGCGTGACATTGAGCTGCCTCCTTGCAAAAGGTTTAGGGTTTGATTCTTGGGGGTTTATTTTTAGAACTTGTATCATATAAAACAAAATGGCAGTCATTAGTGAAAGGTTTAGGGTTTGATTATATAAAAAAAATGAGTCATGCGCCAGTACTAACAGCGGAGCCCGCATATACGAGTTAAATTCGATGTGTTAATGTAAATAAAGGTTACCAACATGTTATACAACCTACTCACGTTGCCTATAGGATGAGGGCGAGTTAGTCACATTGCCTATAGGATGAGGGCGAGTTAGTCAGACTGTTTACCAACATGTTGTACAACCTACTTGTCCAAAACGTGCCTCACCTATTCGGCTAGGGCGCAGGCAAGTAACTCAGCCGAATCCGAGTGGCTACCGCCCAATCTCATAACACTGTAAAGAGGTTATATATATGGTTAAAATTTGAGTGCAAATCAAGTAGAATTCACAAAATAAGGATAGAAGACTGAGTTTGATACTACTGTAGTATATGAGGAATAACTTATTTCACAAGTCATAATCACATCTAATACTCATCCATTCTCATTTTTTCACTAATGTTGGATAGCCCGCAAGCGGATGATGTATAGGAGGCTTAACAAACTGAAAACAATGTATATCAGGCAAGCTTAAGAGGAGATATTAGAAGAAAGTAGTATTGTTTAATACATTCGGTCTCCGGAAATCACCCGCGGATGCGCTTCAAAGTAAGTAATTGCCGCAAATTTTCACAACATAAAAAATTGGATATAAAATCCAACAGTCAAGGCAATCATCGAAGGGTAATTCAGTTGATCTCATGGTTAAGGGATTTTTTTTTAGAAATTTTTTAATTTATATATAGGTCATTTTTTTTCTTTTCTTCTATTTTTTTCATGTTTTTTAGATTTGAACCATTTACCACATACTAAAAATGTAAAAAATTTAATACATATAGGTCATTTTTCTTCCTTTCTTCTATTTTATTTCATTTTTTTAGATTTGAACCATGTACTACAAACTAAAATGCAACACTTCTATATAAAAGTTGTCAATGAAGACATACAATACACTGCAAAATGGTATCCAACCCTAAGTTTAGTCATGGCCAGAAGTCAATGGTGGCCAGGGATCTTTTCCTGTCTATCCTTGTAAAAAGATGCCTGGCTCTCCTAAACAAAGGGCAATGTATGTCCATCTTAGATTGACCATATATTCATCTAGCCAAACATAGGCATCTCTTCCAAATCCACAAATTAATTGTCTTCTCTACCAAGACCGCATGCAAACTTCTCATTATAACTCAAACGCTTAAATAAGTAGTGTTATGGTGGCTCTTAAATAAGCATTTAAGGGGGGGGAGCGGGGGGAGGGGGGGACATTTTTCATTTTGGGAGGGAATAATTTAAAATTAAGAGGGAATATTTTAAAATTAAATAAAGAAAAGAAGAAGAGGAAGTGGTGATTATGGCCGATACCATTTGGTGAAAATGGTGCCCGAGACTTCATCATAAGGCTCGGCGGTAGAACGTCCAAGGCGCAAGAGCATTCTCGGAAATATTCGAGAGCTAGGATTTGATTTATCAATCTATTTGCATTTATTAAAGATATTTTATATTAATAAATCACAAAGAAAATAAGGCTACAATAAATACTAAAAATTAGTGATGAAAGAAAATGCTTTGCAGGTGGGCCCTTTAATATGAACGCATGCTCTGAGCGGAAAAGGTTGTATTTTTTATGGAGTAGGGGAGCTTAATGTGGACCATGCAAAATTAGCAAGTGGAATCAATTTTTAGTACACTAGGAGCCTATGACTTGGACTTGAAGCTCTATAAAACTCCCTCTCCATTGTTACAATGCACTTCTCTCTCTCAAAATCTCCCTAGAGAGAGAAAAGATTGTAGAGGTGCGAAGCGTTCCAGTAAAAGATCTTCCTCAGCTTTCTTTGCAAAAATGTGGGTATCTCTCTTCTTGTTTTTTATATCTCTCCCTTTGAATTCTGTGATTTTTATTTTTATTCTTTATCAATATCCCTTACTTTATATCTTGATTCTTGTATATATATATTTTTTATCTACTCTCTCTTTCTCTTTCTCTGCGACTGCCCGCTCAAAAAAAAAATAATCACTGTTATATCGATGTTTTTATATTTTTTGAGTGTTTAATAGTAATGTTTTTATTTTTATTTTTTTCTGTATGAATGTTTAAGATAATATTCTATGGCTTTCTCTCTCTTTTTATCTTAACTTCATTTTCTCTTATAATTTGTTAAAGACATAAGCTCCTTCTTATGAGTTACAAGGCTATCAAGGCTAAACTTCTCTCCATATCTCTTCTAAACTTTTGTGGATATCTCTTCTCTTCTATTTTCCTTTCCTTTTTTGTGTATGTTTCACAGTGTTGGACTACTCGGGCAAGTCCGCTTGGATTCATCCCCACCATAGCGAGCTCGAGTATCCCCCGACTTAGTGTCTAACTCGTGGATCTCGAAAGAAAAAAATCAAAAAATTTATAAAATATTCAAAAAAATAAGAAATCTATTTGTAACATGTTTGTTGTGGCAAAGATTGGAAAGTATTTTTGCCCTAAAAACTTATTTTTACATTTCCCTTTTTTTTAGACTTTATTTCGAAAATACCTCGGTCACAAATTGAATTTTTACAAAATCTATTTTTTTTACTACTTTTTAACCTCATTTAGATTTGTTTTGTTTGATTTTACTTTAAACATATATCACCTATGTTTTGGATTTTTTTTATTTTTTAAAATATTTTTAACACTTTTTAGCTCGAAAAGTACTCGGCCCAACTCGAGCTGAGTTACTCGGACTCGGACCAAGTACTAAGCTAGAGCCTGGGCCCAGTTTTCAGCCCGAGCTGTTCATTCGAACACTGATCTTTCAAATATGGATCTGATTTTTATTTTGGATACATAAACAAATCTGAGCTAACACAGTAATTTTTACCAGCACATCAAGATCGATTTTTCTATAGCTTTTTCTAACTCGTCTCTCCATGGGGTTGGAGAGAGAACTTGGTGTCAGTAACTACCTCCATTCCTCCCTCTCATGTCTAATTGTCGAAAGAGGAGGCATCTCTCTCTCCCTCTCTAATATCTGATGGTGAATAACCAGTTACTTCTTTATTCATAGGAGCAACAGGGCCTCGAACCAGCAGCAGACGTGTGCGGCGTGCCGCTTCCAGCGACGCAAGTGCACGGTGGATTGCCCATTTGCCCCATATTTCCCCCCGGAAAGCATTAGTGAGTTTGTCAACATCCACCGCCTCTTCGGTGCAGGTAATGTGGCAAAGCTGCTGGATAGGTGTAGAAGGCCTTTTGACAAGGCCGCTTGCATGGGTACAATCATATTCCAGGCAAACGAACGAATGAGGGATCGTGTCCTGGGATGCTACAGAAATGTGCTTCAGCTCAATGCGCAGGTTGCAGAAGCTCGTGGCCAGCTCTTCAATCTTCTCCACCAAATCGCCATGTCTCGCCAACAAGCCGTCAACCAGGTAGCTGGTGGCTATGCCTATGATGTGGCTGCAGCACTTCAGGATCCTCATCAGCCAATAGTGCCCGAACCTGAACGCGCACGGGCTCGTGCTGTTGCTACCATTAGGCAGTGGCTGTTGGTGAATCCACAGCAGCAGCAGTGGCGGCCTGTGGCAGCTTCAGTGCCACCTCCGACAGATGCCGCTGTGGCCACCAATTTTCGAGAAATATTGATGCTTCCTGCTCCTACTCCAGCCACTGCCGCTGCTGCCAATGCTGGTCATGGCATAGAAGAGGTGCAGGAGAACAAGATGTTGCCATTTCTGTGGAGGTTTGTTTGTTTTCCTCAGAAAATACTTTCCACTTTGCAGAGAAATACAATGACACTCAATCTGTTACTCCGTTTTTCATTGCTTTCTTTTTTTTTAATTGTGGTTCTGGTTTTTGCAGTGGTGGATCCTCTATGAAAGCAGGGCCATCCAGGATAGGGGAATACCAGGATGAGAATGAGACGCCGATTAATGAGAAGAAGAAAGAGAAAGTGGAATTCGAGGAGGAGGAGAACCCGCTGGCGGACGCAAAGGGAAAGAAGAAACTGGTGTAGAAAGCAGTTGTTTCACTCACAAACTCACTTGCAGCCACAAATAATCCTCTTTCATAGATTCCAGTCTCTTATTTAAGCTACAAGTTTTTCTCCTGTTTTGTTTTTAAATCAAGGGATGTGGACATTGGCACCATAGATAGGCTTTTATGGTTGAAGAAAGAAATTATGAATTGCTTGGCATTATTAACCCTTTGAATGCAATATCAGAAAAAGAAGCCTCAAGTTCTGTGTGTGATAGCAAAAATTCAGTAACTAGGTTGGTTTGTGACATATTTTGGTTGTTAGAAATCCAACCCAGTGTGAATTCAGAAAGAGTGAAAAAAGATATTGTCACCATGAAAACAGTTCTAGGGCAAGAGAAGTTTCATACACAATTATCAATGCTAATTTTCCTCTTATATAGCTAAACAATATTAGATTAACCAAATAAACTGATTGGGGGACAACAGACCCTGTCCAAACATGGTCTTTCTCGCGGCACAACATTTCAATCACTCACTGATTGGGCTTTGAAGCACTAATGATTTCTCAATCATTTTGATTGAGCAGATTGGCTATTTGTCATACAGATTTTCAAATAAGTACAAGTCTCCGATTTTGTAGTGACATCATTTGAGCTCTTTTCACATCCACACACCCTGAACAACCGAAAATGAAAAAAAGAAAACAATCCTGTGAATTATCTAAATCCAGCCTAGGATGCCATGAAAGGAGCCTTTCTTTTACATGTATTGCCTGGTTACTTTTTTAGGGATTAGACATGATTTTTGAAATTAACACAGCCGTGCTTTCTACGTAGCACATTTCTTCTAGCCCTTTCTGGAGAATTCCGCACCCGTCTATTCCGGAAATGCTGTCCAGAAGAAGAAGTATGGAGGCATACGAACCGACGGATTGATGACAGCATTGTTAATATTCCGGCAAGCAATCGGATAATTCCTCTTTAATGCCTCCCGGTCTTCCGAACATTAAGTGAAAGCCCTTGTACATTGCATCCTTTTCCTTCCTATAAATGTTTGCAGAGCAAACTGTCATGATCTTGAAATTGAATGCCAACTATCCGTCATGAATATCGTTATGCGCTTAACGATGATTTCTAATTAACGTCATTACCTACCACCTCAACCTCGTATAGGCATAACTACCGGAATGTTTTATAGAAGGATAGTGTGTAGAATAGAGGATCATTGCATTTCAGCTAACCACTTAGCTCAATCTCATTGATCCTAGCAGTCTGCTCGAACCAGCATTTGATGGAATAGATGATGCTAAGACTGATAGTTCCACAAATGAACCTTCCTTAGGCAGGTAGTCATAAAATCGTTGCATCTTCATAATCTTGTAGTGATTCTATGATTTGGTCCATGGCTTAGAGCATGATATTCAAGCTTCGATGATTCTCACATTTGTGCAGAGTTAGGATATTCTGATGTCATTCTTAGATGCAATTTTATATCCTCTTAACTATTTAGCAAAACTAGGAATACTCAAAATTATAATCTGCAGTACTTGTATTGTTCCATGGCAAATTCAGTCCCTGTTTCAGTTGTTTTTTCTGCTAATAAGTTATTTTAATCACACCAATAAGCATATATACAGGTCTATCATCAATTTGGCTGATCTGGAATTCTCCATTCAACAATGTGGGCAATATTGAATTCTGTCAAAAAAATTTCCCTTGCCCTAATGTTGGTTCCCTTCTAAAATTGTGATTCTATTTAATTTTTTTTTTCCTTACAAACATTCCCAATTGAGATTACTATAGGCGTTTGTCAACTGCATATTAATTGATTTTTTTGTCTCTAATATATGTTATATTGCTGAAAAATATCCATTTATTATATATCAGTTCAGAATAAATTGTCATATAGAAACCTTCACATTTTGAATCCAGAAAAAGGAATAATCGCATTCTTGTTCATGCTAAAGCTGAAAGAAACCCCTTTCATTTCCAGTGGTGGAAATGATCGATGAATCATCACATAACTGTTTTGGCCTCTTACTTTGGACAAAGTATGTATCATTTTCCTGAAATTACTCACTGGTCTCTTATGGACCTCTTTAAAAAGACAAACATTTGAGACTTGGGCTTTGGATCCAATTGGTTAAGAAACTTTCTTCTTTCTACTAATCTTATCTGATTCGCTGAGGGGAGCACTTTCTTTCTGCCATGAAAGAAATCTTTTTGGCTCATTGGCCACTTCAAAGGATGTCTTCCGGTGAATTTTCAAAAATGGAAAAATTGCAAAATCCAAAAATATGTATAAAGGTGGCATTTTTATTGATATTTTTAATTTATGGGGTATATTTTCCCAGGTTTGACTATAGTAGGTAAACTTTTGAGTATTTTATAACCTTTCAGGCTTATTTACCATATTTTTGAAATGTCGGCCTCGATTTAAAAAATGTTTGCCACAATTTTTCAAATTTTTGGGCAGCATTTACTTCAATTCAGTGAAAGGTGCTGATTGGGCCAAATTTTTTTCGCAACTCTTCTTTAAGATATATGAAAAAAAAAAGAAAATAAAAAATGAAAACTACATGTAAGCAGTTCCTGAGTAGAATGAACTAATAAAATGACTTTATCCTCTCTTAGGGCCAAAGACATTCATGTTAGACCCTTGTAATTTCTTGGACTACTTTCCATGGTAAGATCCTTACAGCACCTTACAAACAATATGCAGTAGCTAAAAATTTCTTTATTGACCTTTTTGATGATCGTTTCAATCTGACACTCCTTCCCAATTTCACTTCCATTAAATTCTATGAAACACAACCCCTAAATAATTTCTTGAGAAAATCTAAAGGTGTGAACTTTGCATCCAAAAAGGGTTCTAGATCACTTCCTAACAGAAAATATCAAGCTGTCACTGTGCTTACAATCTAACATATTTAACGAGAATGTAGCACATTGTGGATGGACAAGTAACATCATTGGATAGATTTGGCATGGTTTATATTGTGCTTCTAAAAATGTGATGGGAGAAGACATGATCTAGATTGATCATTCAAACAAGTTTAAATTAGTTATTTTAAAGATCACTTGGATTCATGTTATTATATCGCATATTTTGGATGAATACATCCCGTATTGCATGAGAAGTAAATATTCTTCTTGTGTAACAATTTTAAAATCTAATGCTCGAATGTCATCAATTTTTGTTAGTACTGACATCCTTTGTAGCGACCGAACCAGGTTTAAAAGAGACGAGGAGGTGGTAGAGAATTGCGAATGTAGGTGGATATGGAAGGTGAGAAAATAGACAGATAGCGTGGCCAATTGTAGTTCATGTGGAAGCAGAAGATGAATGAGTATTATATCATAAGATATCTGCTTAGTTGTACTCATCAGGCTACTTATCTGTGTGATCTACTAGACAACCATCATAAGTATCTTCCTCAGTGACCTTCAACGAGGACTTCATTCATTCCAAAAGAAAAAGCAAATCATAAACCTATTTTTCAAGAGTATGGAAAGAAATATGTGAATGACATTGATTCTCTTCATTACCATATTCCATAAAAACAATGAAGAATTGTATGTCAGTGAGACGTTAATTACAGTAAATATACATAACACTTATTAGGAAAAAGTTTAAATAAGATTATAACCCTAAAATGTAGAACTAAGATGCACATCAAAAATCCATCATAAAAGGTTGCTTGGGTATTAGAAAACCTTCTAATTGACCATCTCGATGTTGAGATGTATGAATATAAAAAGAAAAAAAGATTTCAAGTCCGCGAAATAGTGTATCTTGCAACACATTACCTTGATTGTCCATTTTCAAGATTTTCAAGTGTTCGTAGATATCTTTGATTTGAACTATTTTTAGAGTTTAAAATTGTATAATTAGAGATGAAAATAGAATCTCAAGCCATCCTAAGAATTTTTATATCAAAATTACATTTGTGATAAAATTCAAAGGTGTGCCTTAATTGGATTGTTTAAGGTTGCAACCTTATGCAAACCACACCCATACTTTTATGATATGAAACTGATAGAATTAAAAAAATAAGGTTACAGCCTTAAAATCTAGAATTAGAGATGCACATCAAAAATCTATCGGAAAATGTTGTTTTAATGTTGAAAAACTCTCTAATTGATCATCTTGATATCGAGATATATGAATATGAAAAACAAAAAAGATTTTGAGTCCCAAAAATAGTGCATCTTCCAACACATTATCTAGACTGTCTATTTCAAGACTTTCATATATTTATAGATCTACTTGATTTTAACCTTTTTTGGAGTTTAAAATTTCATAATTAGATATAAAAATAGATTTTCAGATAATTTTAAGAATTTTTTATACCAAAATTGCATTTTATAATAAGATTTGGAGCTGCGCCTAATTGGATTGTTTAAGGTTGCAACCTTATGAAAACCACACCCATAATAAAATCAATGAAGTCATTGTAATAAATCAGACATTATACTAAATTTGTTACGTCATGACCATATGTCAAAGATGAATGTAAAGCAAAATTAATAAGAATCAAACGACTAATTTTGTACATAATGGTCAAACCAATCACTGTAAGATATAATTAAAAACAATCACCGTTAGATGGCATAATATAGACAATAGACTAATTATCAGCAAACAGACATCCAAAAATTTGAAGAAAATGAATGAATAATTTAAAAAAGGGAAAACTGCATGGAGAAGAAAGATGGTAACAGTGTTTTGGTTCTACAATGATGGAAGTACACATATTTCCACACACCCTTGGACTGCTACGAAAAACACAATTAATAGTATTACTATTAATAGTACTAACAGTAGAATTAACACTAATAGTATTATTAATACTACTATTAATAGTACTATAAATAGTAGTATTAATACTATTATTAGAACTATTGGTATTAATACTACTATTAATAGTATTACTAATAGTATTACTATTAATAGTAATAGTATTACTATTACTAGGAGCGTTGAAATTGGATTAGCAAATTAACTGTGATCACTAATTATCATTTTCAAAATTATTTACTTATGATAAATGTTGTTGACATCAGCCTGATTCATCAAATATACTCTTTTCATATGGTAAAGGGACCATTGTGATTGTGTACACCATTAATAAAAGAGGATGATATAATCCTAGGGATAGATTGACGATTAGTTATAGTTTTAAAAAATAATTTAATGACAGATTATATCGAATGTAGATAATGAATAAATAGGTGCAGTATGACCTGTCTTATCAAGCTACAAAATGATAGACCACATGAATTGATGAAGTGTGTAGAATTTATATCTTGTAGCTCGATGAAAATTGCCAAAAATAAATTTTAAAAACTATCTCAATGTATTCACAATGTCCAATCTCCTGATACGTGTGGCATATGAAGATGTTTGTAAGACTCGGAATAAGCATATAAGTACTTTTTTTTAGGCCTATATTTGAGAAAGAGGTTACTCTGCAGATGAAATAGATAGACAAGGAAATCATTCTACTCAAATGCACATGCTACACCACGATCACGTATATGTTTTTCTTCTCATACTTTGAGAGGATTAAAAAACTAAGAATATTTTATTTATGTACATTGAAAGCTGGAAGGGAATGGCAAAAACACAAGAATAACATCATTGTTTGCATAATGTGAATATAGTACTATATATCTTTCGATTTCCTATGTACTGCCTCCCAATAAATCGTTGCTTTACGGGCAGCCAGTATTTTTTTACCATTTATTGGGATTAAGCCAAATTTGTAATATGCAAATAACCATACTTATGAAAGGGACATTGACCTTTTATTATAAGGGCAACCTTTCTATGCTTCCCCAACAGCATAGAAGTTCTATCATTCTCCTTATCCAATCGTCCATTCTGAATGGAGGGCTAAGATTGCCCCAATCACAATGTCACATCTCTACGCTATTTTATTTTTAATTTTTTCTATCAACTATTTTGACACCAAATTTTGGATGTCCATTTCTCTATTAAACTTGCACTAGCGAAAAATATAAAAAAAATATTTTCAATAAAATAAAATGACAAAAATACTCCTGAAATTCAAGGGGTATTTTGGTCATTATATTTTATTGAAAATTTATTTTAATATTTTTTATAGGTGCACCCCAATTAGAAGATAGCACGTACCAAATTTCATATTCATACAATTTGTATAAAAAAAACTAAAAATAAAATACTTTGAGACATCGGATCTAAGATCAAACAGTGAGTGGCTCTCTTGATCAAAATTGGACAGCGGGATAGTAGGGGGAAGCTGTAGGGGAAGCGTAGAAACCTTTCCCTTATTCTAAATGTTGTTCCCTTTTGTCTTTTCTTACACATTTATTCTCAAAATATAGTCAAACTAAGGAAGTGGAGAGCCATATGCGGCTATATATTGATGTTAGCAGTTTCTAGTTCATGCACCCTATTATATAATTCCTCTTAAATGCCTCCAAGCCTTCCAACTAGTGTTTGAAATCCCTTATTTATGCCTCCCTCTTTCATTTCCCAAAGGGTTCGAAATGTACAACGGGCATTGGACTTCAAAATTATGCTCGTGGAAAAATGTTTATTTGCTTCCAAAATTGAGATTTGAAAAAATGCAAAGGGGTACTTATATTATTGTTCCAAGCTAAACAAAACTCTTTTTAGATTTTAAATATGGAACTCATTCACTGATTTGTGATGGATCTTTTTTTTTCTTCTTGATGATTATTTATTTATTTCCTAACAATAGTCATTACTCAAAGATTGATCTATTATGGATCTCTTCAAAATGAAAGTAGTAGACAGCTCGGTTTGTGACCCAATCCAAAGTTCAAGGAACTTTTGCCCCTTGACAAATAAGACAATATAGGTTGCAAAACCTGGATAGACCAGTGAAGAAAACATTTTGTTTCTAATCAAACGACTTCAACCTCTCTTAGTTGCAAGGATGTCCATCCTAGAGCTTTCTAGATTGCTTTTCATGGTCAGATTTCTTCACAAGCTTGAAGAATTTGTATTACACGAACTAAAATTCTTAACTAACTAAGATTTCCATCGTCTTCTCTTTACCAATTTTCTACTTCTGTCAAGGTCAGGAGCAACAACCTTTCTCTGATTTAATAAGGTGTGAACAATGCTTTGAAAAAAGGCTTGTAGCCACTAGTATCATTTGTATTACTAGTCGGTTAATCTAACAGGAACACAATATTAAACTGTGGGAAGGTGTATTACATCATTAGATAGATTAGGTATGGTCTAAATTGTGCTTATAATAAAGTTGTTGAAACAATAGCATGCTTTAGACCGTGCTTCCAAACAAGATCAAATCAAATATATTTGGCAGAGGTTTTCATGTTACTATTTAGTATATTGGGAAAAAATGCTTCATAAAATGCACATATAATACTTAATCTTATCGAGTAACAATTGGAAATGAATTGTATGGGATTTATTATTTTTGTGAGCCTTCAATATGAAAAGTATCATTTTCAATGCTCAAACCTAGTTTAAAGGAGATGAGGTGGCTAATGAGGATTTGAGAACAAATAAAGATATGGTTAATGCAAGAATGGCGTGTTATAGTGGCCAGTTTGGCTCAAGTGGAAGCAGAAGAATTGCTAAATGACTTCATAAAAATTATCTCGAGGATATCAAAATCAATATTTGACATACATCTCATTTTCTTCCATTCCCCATTTAAGAGAATGAAGAATTGTAAACTTCATTATGTCAATGATTTTAGTAATTAATTTTTTTCCATTTGACACAAAACATAAAAACATAATAAAAATAGGGATTGTATAGAAAGAGACCATTTACCTTTGATACAAGGTGGCCACAATTCCTTATAACCATCTGATGTAAAATCTAATAGCTTGGGTGTATCACAAAGTTTGAAAAAAAAAATTTAAAATTTAAGCTTGGTCAATAAAATAAATGTAACCATCCAATTTAACATCCAATGGTCAACATTAATTGTGACCATCTTATACCAAAGATAAATGGTCTCATCGTATATTTTTCTAGAAAAATAAACCATCAAGGGAAAAAAAAAAGAAACAAAAGAGAATATCATCGAGGTCATTTTAATCAATCATGCAGTCAAACAAATTTTGTATTTAGTGGCTATAATTAAACTTCTCAATTACTGAAGACCAGCGTTTTAAAAAATGCCGAGTCGAACCGGACTCGCCCGGTTCGACTCGGAAATCGTGAAAAGGGGACCGGATCGCCCAAAAATCGGAAATCGTCAGGTTCTAGAGAGAACCGGACGATTCTGTACAGTGAATCGCCGATTCACTGTACGGAATCGGCAAGTCCGAACGGTGAATCGGCGATTCCGTACGGAA
>NW_006494895.1:38641-54332 GCF_000471905.2 Amborella trichopoda
TTCTCTCTCTCTCTCTCTCTGTCTCTCTCTCTCTCTCTCTTAAGAAAAGTTTATCTCTCTCCTCAATATTTTCTCTCTCCTCTTGGTTATCCAAAAGAGGCACGCACCTCTTCCTTCTCTCTACAATATTTCAAAAGAGGCACGCACCTCTCCCTTCTCTCCCCAATATTTATCCTATACTAGGGCTTAAAAATAAAATACTGAAAGGGGAATTATTGGAGTAATACTTTGAGAGATTGAATCTAAGGGTCTTGTGAAGACCATAAAGAGATTGGCCGAAATTAGCTTTCCCGGTTGAGATTGAACAAAGACCGTCGATCCCACACCATCGGATGGTGGTGACTCGATGTGAAGTGTGATAAGCCCGATTGAGATAATATCTGAAATCTTCTTTTTGTTTCTTGCTATATTTAATTATATTAGTTCTACATTTTGAAGCATAAGAATTATAGATATTTTCTTTGTTTAAAGAAAATTGGGTTAATGGCATCAAGGTTTTTAAGATCTTGGATTTCTTAGTTTAATTTTCTTTGAATCAAGAGCTATTGTAATAAGACTACTAGTAAGTGATCTTTGCCAAAAGAAAAAGAAAAGAAAAGAAAAGGGGTGAACAGCTGGGAAATTAAAAAACATATTCATCTGCAAGATCGCATTAGTTTTTCTTTCATTGGTAGCAGAGCTATTGATACTTGATGTCATTAGTTATCTTTTTCTCTTTACTGAGTCTAGTTCAAGCTCGAGAATTAGATATATGAAAGCTATTGACCTTTGCGGTTAAGTAATACATCCACAATTAAAATTTATTGGAATATTCAAACACCGAAAAGATACTCTGCATAATGAGTATTCTAGGTTATTTTGGAGCAGTGATATGAAAAAGATAATGATGTATTTTTCTATTACATACCTCGACCATATCATCCCGAATTTTCTTCAATTTGATGTCTTTCATTGAAACATGAATAGCTATATTTATCAAGCCTACTTAATAGAGTGATAGAAGACTTATGGAAATATATGTGTTATTATTATATATCTACTTTCAAACAAAATTGGCTTGAAATGGAAACTCCATGAGAGAGAAAAGACAATTTTACTAGATAGTGTGGAATTCTGCAGTATGATTTATTTTGTGACGTGAATGTCACTTATTTATTTCTCTTAAGAAAAATATTATTTGGGATTCACATTATGATTTGATGATTTGGTTTTGAGTCTAGTTTTCAATACAAACGATTTCAGGAAGCAATTCTTTGAGGATTGAGAGAAAAAAAAATTTATTAAGAGGTGCTCAACTTGATTTTCTGTTGAGAAATTTGCATTGTGAAGTAAATGTCACTAAAATGAAGACTCACTAAATGGTATGATTTAGAGATAGAACTGAGTACTATTTTATATTTTTGAGCTTATTTCAATACTCAAAAGGATTCGGAGATAAACTCTTTATAAGTTGAGATATCATATTTTTATCATGGGATGCTCATGTTCTATTCTGCAGTAAATTAAAAGATGAGGCATGTTAAGGCACATCTTTGGATTCCTAATTATGAAGATATTTTTAGGTCTCATTTAAAAAGGCTTTATAGTGTGCCATAAGTATGGTTTATTATAGTAAAACTTTAGATATAGGTAATATAGAGTTGGCAAGATAAGACACTCTATATGAAGAATGTTCGATCTGGAAAAAGCAGAAAGAAGAAGAAACACAATACTTATAAAAACATCTTGGTTTCTTGAAGATGAAGGGATACATATATAGACAAGGTGGTAGCAAAGAAATACTAAAGATCAGTGGGAGAATTAAATTTGTGATATTTGAAATGATGAGATGAAGAAGAGAATTTTTTCACAGTATAAGACAGATAGAATCCAAGTGCCGAAGAGATAGATACTTCGTGACATGTGAAACCAGTTGCGTGCTCTTCCAAGATCACCAAAGCTTTTCAAACAAGTAAAACTAATAAATCAAGAAAGTCCAGGTACCACACTATATGGTTTTGAGGTATGAAATATATCCCACATTACATAGTAAGGTCATATAGGGAAAGATGATTCAATCACTTTTTATTTTATGTTTAATATTATTTGGTTATATTTTAGCTAATTGTTTTATGACTATGAATGGAGTGTAGGGACATTAAGTGATAAGTGCTAACAAATTTGAAATAGCCAATTTTTTAATATCTTGTATTTTAGTGCCTTCTTGTGCTAGAGTATGAATTACTTAAGGTAATTATACACATGGAGATGTGATTTGATCAAGCGCTTTGAGGAGATGTGATTTGATCAAGCGCTTTGAGCCCTAAGGATGAAACACAAGAGATGGGTGTGGCTCATTCAAATATGTCAGCACGAATGGGGTATTCTGATAGAACTCGATTTTAGTAACCTCCAATAATATCTATAATATGATGTGTTGCGTGTGATGATGATCTCTTGATAAAGTCTCCATATTTGCCAAAAATGAAATATTTTGTCAAGGCTTTAATGGACATTCTTTAGTCATGCTTTATTTTGGATAAAATTATAAGATGGTATTTATGATTTGTTTTGTGGTCATGAACTTGACTTGGTATGAAATTAAAAAATAATGCATGAAAATGATTTATGAAGGCTATGCATGTATTTTAAATTTAAAATTGAATGATTTAAGAAAAACCTAAGTCTATGAATATAGTTTTGAAAAAACCACAGTCTTACAAAGTCCATTAAGTCTTTATGAAACTCATTTTAAATTGTCATACTATTATATATATACGAAGTCAATAATTTTTCTATTAAAGAGAAAACTATTGTGTCTTGACGGTATTTATAAAAATGAAAGAAAAATTATCATGCACTGGTTTTTAAATACCCATGTGCCTTGACCAATGTTTCTAGTTATTTAAAATCATCGATTACCTGAGACCTTGAACCATAGGGAATGGTGTAGGAAAGTCATCTTGCTAGACTTCTTTGACAAATGTTGTGCTGATTAGATAACTTGGTTTGTATGAATTTACTACCAAGACAACTAGTGTGGTTGAACCTTTGTGGTTCAAGAAGGTCTTTCATTTGGTGCAACCAATGGGCATTGAATTACATATTACATGAGACTTGTTATGCTACTTCATGATATAGGCATAAGAATATTGAGAATGTATATGTTGTATATGTAATAATTGAGTGGGAGTTGCTACAGTCCCACGTTTCTTTTAGCTGCTTGGATATTCAGATATACAAGTGCAAGCTATCTCACGGATCCAGATAATGCAAAGTCTATATCCGGATATGTGGTCATGCTTGGAAGGGGTACAGATTCTTGAAAATCAAAAAACCAGGATGTAGTGGAAATTGTCCACTATAAAAGCAGAGTACGTAGCATGCTGTTTGGCAGCCACGAAGGCCGTATGGATTGAGAAATTTCTTAATCAACTTGACTTTGACCCTGTGCGTTGTGAGACAGTAAGGATTTTCTATGACAACACGGCGACGATATGCATGTCAAAGGAGCCACGATTGCATAAGAACTCCAAGCATATAATACTATATTTTTATCATCTGAGGAATGATGTGAGATTGAGAAAGATCGAGATAAACTAAATATTCCATTTGGAGCACCTGCTAATATTTGACAGGTCTACTGAAATAATAGACTATAATATTGTTCACCCATGGAACTAGAATGTGTGGCGCTGGTTGTATGGTAATAGATGGGAGCAATTTGTTTGAAGAACTCTTTTGAGCCCATGAACATACAACCCCATGCGATGAGGGTACATGATGGTCTTCTACGACAACAGGTCAATGATTCACAATGCGATGCGAAAGATAGGCTACGATCACTTTTGGGATGTGATCTGAGCAACAAAGAGAAAAAAGCGTTGCCTCTATAAATCTTTTTGTGAAATGATTAATGGTGAAAGCCATGATTAATGTATTGAGAGAAAATAAGTGAAAAATGCTTAAGAGAGAGATTGTAATTGGGAAAGAGATAAGGAGATGAGAGAAAGTGAGGAAGAGAGAATGTAAGGCCTTCAAAGGCCAAATGGGACATATTAGATTTATGTGGCCTTTAAAGGCCTTATGAGTGCATGTAAAATGAAATACTATAGTGGAATATGAATGCAATGTGAGTGTGGTCCCTCATGGACCATATCATGCAAATGATGTTTGTAGATACCGGACTATGCTTGACAATCTAAACCAGTCGGTTGGAAAAAACCCATGTTACCTGGGCATAGAGAACAAACCGAGAAAGGTTCTAATGGGTCATCCCTTGATGAGGTCAGACCATATGCTCGGATGAGTGAGACGAGGGATTGTCCGACCCTTATGCTTGATGGTTGCCTATAGAGACGATGATCAAAGCGTCATCCATGTACCATCACACGGCATGCATATTGATAGATCATTCGGGAAAGTAAGTAAGCCACATACTAGGGTGAAGCGTATGCATGTTCGAGAGATACCCCTATGCACCATAAGAGCTGTGGTAGCATCAGGTCTAGGTGACATTAACTCGTCTTTAAGAGAGGACCTGAAAGCCACAGACTAGGATTATGACCCCTTGGCTCATCAGCCAAACTTTGGTGACCCGCTTGGACTGTGGGTCATGGAAGGCATTAGGTCGTTCTGATAAAGCAAGTGTGGTCTATAGTCCATAGCTGAAGGTGGAGTGTCCCATGATTGTCGATTCAATTCCAAAACCATATAGATCACTTTCCAATTAAATTAATTTAATTGTATTTGTTTTATGATATAAATTATTTTAGAATTATTATTTAAATTTTTATGAACCATTGGATATTTTATTTATAATTTTTAAATTTATAAAATTAAAGATATTGATTTTACAATGGTTTATATATTCAAATAATATTCTAAATTTTTTTTATTAATTTTAAAAATATAAAAATTTTATGAGGGCCCATTGGGCACATGGGCCCTACCCTTATTCTCTTTCCTATTTTTGTGGTGATATGACATATGGTCATATGGTAGGAAGATATTGACTAAATATTGACGTGATATATCTTTTAAAGATTTTATGGAAAGATTGAGAAGACTTGTGCTATTTTATAGATGCACAATATTTTGATTAAATTTATTTTATCTAATTTTTATTGATGGAAATATGGTTTAAGAAAGGGGATAATGGTTCATGCACCTTCCATAATGTTGATGGTCTATCTATGTAATGGATGGCTCAGATCTCCCACCCCACAAGTCACCCTTGATCAACGGTCCATATTCAATCTTGTGAGGTACGTAAGGAAAACCCTAAGAAACCTTAATCGTGTTTAAAGCCTATAAAAAATAGATTGTCTCTACCCAAAAATATCTACATCTTATCTCTTGTACCTAATTCCATCTTTTTCTCTCATATCCCATAAAGGGGCACTCCCCACTTAGAATTTATCTCTCTCTTAAGCAAAGTTTTTCTCTCTCCTCAATATTTTCTCTCTCCTCTTGGTTCTCCAAAAGAGGCATGCACATCTTTATTTTCTCTTCAATATTTCAAACAAGACATGCACCTCTCCCTTCTCTCTCCAATATTTGTTCTATACCTAGGACTTAAAAATAAAATAGCGAAAGGGGAATTATTGGAGTAATATTTTGAGAGATTGAATCTAAATGTCTTGTGAAGACCGTAAGGGGTTCTTTAAAGAGCTTGGCCAAAATTAGCTTTCCCAGTTGAGATTGAACGAAGACCGTCGATCCCGTATCATCGGATGGTGGTGACTCGATGTAGGGTGTAATAACCCCGATTGAGGTAATCTCCGGCATCCTCTTTTTGTTTCTTGCTATACTGAATTATATTGGTTCTATATTACCAAGCATTTTGTTTCTTGCAATATTTAATTATATTGATTCTATGTTACCAAGGATAAGAATTGTGGATATTTTCTTTGTTTAAAGAAAATTGGTTTAATGGCATCAAGGTTTTTAAAGTCTTGGATTTGTTAGTTTAATTTTCTTTGAAGCAAGAGTAATTATAATAAGACTTCTTGTAAGTGATCTTTGGCAAAAGAAAGGAAAAAAAATGGGTGACAATAAAAAAAATATATTCCCCAACAAGATCGCATTAGTCTTTCTTTCAATACATGTAGCCAATTCAGAGCCAATATTATTATGTGCTAAAGTACGTTCACATGCTATGATGCCTTTAGCACATAATATCAACAATCTATCGTCTACAGTGGACGATTGATGTGAAATTCATAACCTTCATTAGCATGATTCTTCTGCTCAAATGGAATGTATCAAACATTCTATTGAGAATATACACCAATGGTTTTACTTTTAGCACTCTAAAAAATTTGCTCCAATGATCGGAAGTTACTTCTGCGAACAAAGGAACATATGCTACAACAGCTTTTAAATCTTGCATGAATAAAGACAACCCTCAACCATCATATGTTAAAAACAGTAACAGAGTCATGAGGCTGTTTGGTTTATGTAGCCTTTAAAGGCCATATAAGTGCTTATAAAATGAAATGATATAGTGGAACATGAACTCAATGGGAGTGTGGTCCCTTGTGGACCATACTAAGCAAACGATAGTTTGCTGATACCGATTGCGCTTAACGATCTAAGCCAGTCTGTTGGAAAAAACCCATGTTACCTGGGCATGAAGAACAAACTGATGATGGTTTATGGGTTAGCCCTTGATGAGATCGGAGAACATGCCCGGATGAGTGAGCCTAGGGACTGTGTGACCCTTGTGTGTGATGGTAGCCTACAAAGACAGGGGCAAAAACCTCATCCATGTACCATCACACGGCATGCATATCGATAGATCATTCGGGAGAGCCAGAAATCCATCTTTTAGAGTGAAGCGTATGCATGTGGGAGAGATACCCCTATGCACCATAGGAGCTATGGTCGCATCAGGTCTAGGTGACCTTGACTCGTCTCTTGGGGAAGACCTGAAATTCACAAACTGGGATTGCGATCCCTTGGCTCATGGGCCGGACTTTGGTAATGAGCCCCTGCTTGGACTGTGGGTCATGGGACATACTGGGTCGGTCTAATAAAGCAAGTGTGATCTGTAGTCCACAATTGAAGGTGGAGTTCCCCATGATTGTTCATTCCTAAACCATATGGATCCTTTTCCCATCAAATTAATTTAACTGTGTTTGTTTTATAATGAAAATTATTTTAATATTTATTTGAATTTTTATGAACCCCTGAATATTTTATTTATAATTTTTGGATTTATAAAATTAAATATATTGATTTTACAATTGTTTAAATATTCAAATAATATTCTAAAATATTTTTATTAATTTTAAATAAATAAAAATATCATGAGCCATTGTGCCTATGCACTCGCCATATTTTTAGAAATTGGGGCCCATAAGTGCCTCCCTTGGGTGGCACACCCTACCCTTATACTCTTTCTTATTTTTTGGTGATATGGCATGTGGCTATATGGTTGGAAGATATTGACTAAATATTGACTTGATATATCTTTGAAATATTTTGTGGAAAGATTGAGTAGACTTGTGCTACTTTATGGTATGCACAATATTTTGATTAGATTTAATTTATTTAATTTCTATTGATGAGAAAATAGTTTAGGAAAGGGGGATAATGGTTCATGCACCTTCCATAATGTTGATAGCCCATCTACGGAATGGATGGCTCAGATCTCTCACCGCACAAGTCACATTTGATCGACGGTCTATGTTCAATCTCACAACAAGAGGCAAGCCAAAGAAAACCCTAATCTTATTCAAAACCTATAAAAAGGGATTGTTTCTACCAAAAAATATCTACACCTTCTCTTTCCATCTCTCTCTTAAGAAAGCTCTCTCATGTTTGATCTCTCTCTCCCACATTGTGAAAGAACCTAAGGGTTTAGGTTATGGAGTTTTTCTTCCTATCTCTCAAATATGGATTTATGGCTAAGGGTTTTAGGGTTTAGCAAAAAGAGAATTCATCTCTTTCAAACTAGGTTGCTAAGAGAATTCACCTAGGGTTTGAGTTTGTGATCAAAGGGGTTCATGTTCTATTGGTGTGTGTTTAGCCGAAATTTGCTTTCTTGGATCGAGATTAAAGCTAGACTGTTGATCCCGCGCTATGGGATGGTGGTGACTCGGTGTGAGGTGTAATAAGCCTGATTGAGGTAATCTCCGACACTCTTTCTTTTGTTTCTTGTAATCTTATCTTATATTCTCAAACATAGTGCATAGTTATTTTAATGGCATCAAGTTGTTAAGATCTTGGTTTTATTATTATGTTGATTTTATTTTGAAATTTATCTTATTATAATAAAGACCACCTGAAAGTGATCTTTTGCCAAAAGAAAGTGGTGGAAAAAATATATATATATATATGCCCCTATAAAAGATCACATAAGTCTTTCTTTCAGAGGCTTTGATCTTTTACTCAAAACCTGTCAAAAATCTAAATGTCTATCAAAACTTTTTATGACCCAAACCTTCAAATTGGTTTTAGACACTGAACACCCGACCATGTATCGTTGACATTGGTTGTTCTAAGGTGATTTTTATTTCAAAAATGAATTCTTAACGGGGGACTGCATTTCTACTTTTGATTCCTCGGACTCATAAAAAATGTGTCCATTTTACAAAGGACACGGTTCCTATGCAGCTAGCCGGCACGTTCTAGAAATGTGGGCTTGGCACTAAATATGTTTTTTAAATATAATTTGATCCTAATTTATAGAGTTTATGCAATCTTTAATATGGAGATCATGAATATGAAAAATAAATAATAATTAAAAATAATAATTATATTAAGAAAACATTTAGACCATTAGTTACATTTTGTTTTTAGATGGACCAGCTGTTTGCATCAATCTTTAACATAGATGCTTTATACCTTTGGACCGTATATTGTAGAAATGTCGTCCAACCCTCGGAAAACCATTTTCCTTTTGCAATGGCTCAATTTGAGAAGGGCAGATGACAGATATTTGCAGATCAATTATTATTTTAAGTTGTGGTGAAAAAAAGAAAGAAATACAAATTAGACAATGGAAAGAAATACAAATTAGACAATGGCCAATAATAGATGGATCTAAAAACGATTCAAATACATCAATGGGATCAAAATAAATATTTCAATCTCTTAAATAAATATTTCAACCGCGAATACAATCTCATTGATATATTTGAATCGTTTTAGATCCATCAATGTTTGAGGCTAATCTCTGTTGAAAAACTAATTTGTCCTCATCCACAGGAAACTCTCCACTATTTTCTTTCTAGAAAGGTAGTGGTAAGAACCGCCATCGAAGACTCTTGAGCAACGCTTGGATTGACGCTGTAGTATGGCGATAACGCATCATATAAAAAGGAGGTGCGTGCATCCACCGTTGAGATCCATCCACAACAAAAGCGGTATACAAAAACCTCAAAGAAAAACTATGGTCCTCATGACCATATTAGTTTATTATAACCCCTGTTATTTTGTATTTCAAATGCAATAGTGCAAATATTTTTGAGTTAGTATTGCTACATCTTCAATTCTACTATCATTCTTTGCTATTTTTCAAATAAATTTTAGTATCAATGCTTCTGTAAATTTCCAATATTTGGCATCAAAGCCTGATTTGTGATTCCTAAAAAACCCTTTTACCTATGGCGTCAACTTCCGATATGAATTATACCTAAAACCTAATACCAATCTTAGATAGAGAAGATTATAACTCATGGAATCTCCAAAGGAAAACTCTCTTTATCTCACAAGATCTACGGGATATTGTTAAAGAAGATTATCCAATGCCAAAAGATGCAGCAGCACTTTATTTGTGGTCACAAGCAAAGCAGAATGAATACAAGGAAAATAAAAAGAGAGATGCAAAAGCAATTCTCTTCATCCAGCAAGTTGTAACTAAATCTACATTTCCTAGAATAAAAATTATTTCAAAATCAAAAGGAGCTTGGGATATTTTGAAAATTGAATTTCAGAGATCTAAAAAGGTGATTTCTATCAAACTTCAAAATTTATGGAGATAATTTGATAATTTGATGATGAAAGATAGTGAAGTTGTTCAAAATTTCTTTGGTAGAGTTGCTGGAATAATAAATCGAATTAGATGTTATGGAAATGATATTCAAGATAAAAAAATTTATTCATAAAATATTTAGAAGCTTGCTTGGAAAGTTTGACCATATTGTAGCAGCCATAGAAGAAACAAAATATTTATCTAAATTTTCTTTACAAGAATTAAGTGGGTCTCTTGAAGCATATGATCAAATAATGAGCAAATTTTCAAATCAGAATATGAAGCAAGTTTTCCAATCGAAAGTCACAGTTTCAAAAAAGAATAATAGTGAAGAAAATAAATAAAGAGGGGCATTCCAAAATTATCAAAGAGGTCATGGAAGATAAATTTTTTCCAGAGGCCAAAGAAGAGGAAGAAATAATTTCAATAGCCACAAAAATCTGGATCAAAAAGGTAAATCTGAATCTTATAGTATTATTTGTAAAAATATCAGGGCATGAATCAAGAGATTGCCGATATAAATGTCAAAAATATAGAAACCCCAATCATTCTCAAAGAGATTGTTCATTTCAACACAAAAATGAAATACAAAAAAGTGAATTACAGTTTTTTGAAAAAAGTAATAATGAAGGACAAGTTTTATTCTTGCATGAATGTTCAACATAATTCACCTGATATCTGGTATCTAGATAGTGGTTGTAGCAATCATATAACAAGAAATCAAAGCAGTTTTGTTGAGATAGATGAAAAAATCACTTTTCAAGTCAAGCTCGGTGATGGAAAGCTTCAAAATATTGAAGGCAAAGGAGTTATTGGAGTAAAACCAAAAGGACGTAATCCTAAATTCATTCATGATCTTCGTTATGTTCCTGGTTTGACTCAAAATCTTTTAAGTGTTTGACAATTGATTAAAAAAGGATATTCAGTCAATTTCAACAGAGATAAATGTATGATTTTTTATAAGAAAAAAACAAACTATAATCAAGGTGAAAATGGCCCCAAATAAGGTTTTTCCTATGGCCATGCCATCATGTGAAAATTGTCTTAAGTTCCTTGATAAATCTGATTTGTAACATTTAAGATTTCGACATTTAAATTTGGGAAAAGTTTATATAAGGTTACAACCTTAAAATGTAGAATCACAAATGCACCTCAAAAATCTATCGGAAATGTTGTTTTAATGTTGAAAAAACCTCTAATCGATTATCTCGACATCGAGATGTATGAATATGAAAAAAAAGAAGTTTTTGAATCTCATAAATAGTGCATCTTGCAAAACATTATCTAGACCGTCCATTTACAAGATTTTCATATATTTATAGATCTACTTGATTTTAACTATTTTTAAAATTTAAAATTTTCTAATTAGATATGAAAATAGATTTTAAGATAATACTAAGAATTTTTTACAATAAAATTACATGTTATGATAAAATTTTAAGGTGCTCCTTAATTGGATTGTTTAAGGTTGCAACCTTATAGATACCGCACCCTTTAAATTTTCAAAGTTTGAAATTGATGAATCAAAAAGGTATGATAATTAGACTACCATCAATAAATGAAGAAAGAAAAATATGTGAAGGTTGTATCTATGGAAAATTACATAGATTAATAATTTTAGAGTCATCTTTGAGAGCAAGAGCTCCATTGGAACTGGTCCATGCAGACACTTGTGGACTAACTCAAACAAAAATATTTACTAAGAAAAAATATTTTCTTTTAATTGTTGATTAGTGCAGAATGCTGTGGTTTATTTCTTGGCAAAAAAATCTGAAGCATTTTCAATTTTTACTCAGTTTAAAGATGATGCAAAAAAGAAAAGTGCTTTTCCATTAAAAGCTTTGGGAGCAGACCGAGGAAGAGAGAATTTTGAAATTTTTTCAAAAAGAATGGAATTAGAAAAGAGTTGACAGCAAGATATATTTTACAACGAAATAGAGTAGCAGAGAGAAGAAACAAGACAATAGTTGAAATAATTCGAAATATGTCAAAAGGTAGGAATCTCCCTAATAAATTTTGGGCTGAAGCTGTCTGTATTGCTGCTTATATTCTGAACAGGTCTCCTACTAAATCTCTCCAAAATAAAACACCTTTTGAGGCCTGCTTTAAGATAAAACCAAAATAAATATTTTTGAAAGTTTTTAGGTGTATGGCTTATCCGAAAATTACTTCTTGAAACAATGAAAAAGGTGAAAAATATATATTTATTAGATATAGTGAAGTTTCAAAAGCCTGTCGTCTTTTCAATCAAAAACAAATAAATTTGTAATATCCGGAGATATTATCTTTGTTGAGAAAAGTGAATGGAACTGGAATGAAAGCTCTAGCCAAGATTCCAAAAAATTTTATGATTCAAATACAAGTTCAAATCTAAGCCCTTCAAGTCCTAAACAAGATAGTCCAAATTTCAGTTCTTCAGATTCAGAGACGTCTCCCAGAAAAATGAGGTCTCTTTCAAAAATTTATGAATCATATGATGTTGCATTCTTTTCTAGTGAACCACAAAATTTTGAAGAAGCAGCTAAAGAGAAAATTTGGATAAATGCCATGAATAAAGAAATTTCTGTAATAAATAAAACTAATACAATTAGTAGATCACTCGAAAGTGAAAGAAATACTTAGATTGAAATGGATTTACAAATAAATATAATGAACGTGGGTCCATTAAAAAATACAAAGCTCGAGTGGTGGCAAAAGGTTATTCACAACAAACCTGGAATAGATTTCAATGAAACATTTGCCCATATTGCCATAATGGAAACCATTCGAATTGTTTTGATCATAGTTGCCCAATTACAAATTCCAGTTTTTTAGTTGGATGTAAAATCTACTTTTCTAAATGGAGAACTTGAAAAAGAAGTATATGTTAAACAACCATTTCTGTTGAAAAAGGAAATGAAGAAAATTTTATAAATTGAAAAAGGCATTAAACAAGTTTTAAGAGCTTGGAATAGCAAAATTGATAATCGAAAAATAGATTTGAAAGGAGGCCAAGTGAACCTTCACTTTATATAAAAAGGAGAAGTGGAAATTCGTCCCTAAATATATGCCTTTTTATGGATGATTTGATATATACTGGTACAAATAAAAAACTGGTGGAAAAGTTTAAGAAAGCCTTAATGAAAGAATATGAAATGACTGATTTGATAATCATGAAATCTTTTCTTGGAGTCCTAGTAATATAGTCAGATGAAGAAATATTTATCTCTCAAGGTAAATATGTTAAAGATCTCCTGAAAAGATTCAGAGAATCAAATTGTAAGCCAATGAATACTCCAACGACAGTAAATTAAAAATTGTCAAAATATGATGGTGCATAAAAAGTTGATGCATCGATTTATCGAAGCTTGGTTGGATCCTTAATATATCTGACTAATACAAGGCCAGATATTGTGCATGCAGTCAGTATTTGTTCCAGGTTTATGAGTGAACAAAGTTAACTACATTTTGCAGCAGCAAGAAGGATTTTGAGATATATAAAGGAAACAAAGAAACACGGTATCAAATATATTTCTGAAAATGATACTAGCCTTGTTGGATTTTCTGATAGTGATTGGGTATGTTCTATTGATAATTAAAAAATATTCTGCATAGGTACAAAGGTGATATCATGGTCATTAAGGGTGCCAAATACTATTACTCTATCGTCAGCAGAAGTCAAATATATTTTAGCAACAAATGCAACATGTGTATCTGTTTGGCTCAGAAGAATTTTATCAAACTTACAGCAAAAGCAAACTACCCTCACAACAATTTTTTGTGATAATATGTCAGCAATTGCCATGACAAAATTCAGTCTTTCACAACTTATCCAAACATATTGAAATTCGACATCATTTCATCATGGAATTAACATAAAAAAGAAAAAAAAACTAAAATTCAACAACATAAATAACCAGCTAGCCAACATCTTCACATAAACAATATCAACATAAAAATTTATCCATTTTAGAGAAGCGATAAGAATGACAAATTAAAGAATGAATGTTAAAAAACTAATTTGTCTTCATCCGCATGAAACTCTCCGCTATTCTCTCTCTAGAAGATTCGCTACAAGATAACAAAAGAGGTGATTTTGCACCGCCATAGAAAGCACTTGAAATGCGGTGGTAAGAACCTCTATGGAAGACTCTTGAACAGCGGTTAATCCATGCGGATTGACGGTGTAGTATAGCAATAAGTTATCATATAAAAAAGAGATTCATACATCCATCTACAACCCAAAAGTACGAGAGATATGTAAAAGAGGTAAAGAAAAACCTCAAAAGAAAAAGTGTTGTCCTCAACACCATACCAATTTATTGTAACCCTTCTTATTTTATATTTCAAATGCAACAATACAATATTTTTGAGTTAATATAGCTTCATCTTCACCTCTACTATCATTTTTTTTCTTTTCTAAATAAATTTTATTATCTACACTTCCCCAAATTTTCAACCGTCTCTAGGTTGAAAAGTGTAAATCCCTAAACTTTCAGATTTTAAAAATATTCCTAATTTGGGTTTTATTTGAGACAGTAGATAGACAATACGCTCTCACAGGAGCATGAAATTTTTTGACCTTCTAAAAGAATAAAAAGTTATTAAGTATTTTGAAAAATGCTAATAATAATTCAAAACCACTCAAATGTAGCTAAAAAAAACTAACATCCCAAGGTTAAAGAAAGATTGTTCAACTATGAAAGGCTTTAGGTACTCAAAATCGAAACCTACAAGATATTATACTCCTATAGAGGTATGCCGGCTATTTACTCCCTTGTGTAAAACTTCGTCGAGGATATTTTATAGCGAAAATATCTTCATACTTCCCATTTTTAAATTTTATATCCTACTAGATCCAAGGTTTCAAAGCATATCTTGGGTCATAGAAATTCTAAGTCTTCTATCTTTTAACCCCTTAAACAACTTTATCACCTTTAAACCTATTTTTTTGCCTCAAACAAATATAATAAAGACATATCATTTCTAAATATCATCATTTCTCTCTCTTCACATGATTTTATGATTTTCCCCTAAATCTCTCTATCCATGACTTTTCCCAAACCCTCTCTCTCTCTCGCTTTTTCCACTTTCTCTCTCCATGGTTTATTGTTTTTATATATTTGCTTGATTTCTATGGATTTTGCTATTTGATTGGTTGGATATTATTCGCATAGATGATTTACTGTATGTAGATTGTGCCTGTTTTTAGAACCCCAAATGAGAGAGAGGGTTTTCAAGAAACATAGGGTAGAGAGAGAGTAAGAGAACTAGAGAGAGAAAGTGGGGGAAAATACAGAGAGAGAAAGAGAGAAATTTGACGGGAATATATCACGAAAAAAAGAATGGTTTCGATTGAGTGTATTTTTTTTATATTTGTTAGGGCTAAAAAAATAGTTAAAAGTGGATAAAGTTATTCAGGGGATTAGGAGATATATTTTAAATCTTTGGCTCTATTCAGATATGAAAAACAAAAATAGAGAATACGAAGATATTTCTCCTATTTTATATATATTACAAAATATAATTTGTCCTTGTTAGACTCATATGCATATGTCAAGGTAATCTTTAATATAACATAAATGGAATATTTAATATAACATAAATGGAATATTTAATATTTAATATAACATAAATGAATATTTAATATAACATAAATGGAATATTTAACATAAATTGAAGATTAACTTGGGAAGTGTTGGAACGAATATCACGTATCTTATCTTCATTTGATACCAGGCCCATCAGATG
>NW_006494895.1:54940-72824 GCF_000471905.2 Amborella trichopoda
GAAAACAAAAACTATTAAAAAGATAAAAGCAATTCCATCTTAGAAACATCAAACCAAGTTGCAAAATTGGAAAAAATATAGATAAAAACACTAAAAGAGACCCATTATAAAATATGTAAAACTATTGACCAAATAATGATTCCTTAAATTCTACCCACGCAAATTTCCATTTTCCTTTTTGTTTTTTTGGTAAAAATATAGTAGCCGTTGTAATTATCCTTGTGAACCCATTCATTTTGAAGAAGAAGAATAAAACTAATAGGAGACACTGTTAAAGTAATAAAGTTGATGTTTTTATTTTCTGCAATGTCTATTTGATGATATTTTCTTCACCTCACCTCTTTCTTCCCCTCTGTCGCTCTGGCCCACACTCACCCTCACTGCCCCCTAATCTCTCCCCTCTCTTCCCCTAACTCTCCTTCCTGCCCTCATCCCTTTCTCTGTCTCCCTCTCTCGTGCCCTCATTCCTCTCTTTCTCTCTCTGCCCCAACTTTTGCTCAAGTCTCTCTCCCATTCTACCTCCCAAACTCTCTGACTTCGAACTAGAGATGCCAACTGGCCGGGCCCCGCCTGAATCCCGTCCGGTAATTCTCGACTCTAAAATCGTTAATGATAAGGCCGGCCCAGAAAAATACTATTGTAGCGCTCTCAAGCCCGAAGCCCATTAGTGGCTCGTTAAGGCTTTATTGCCCTAGGCTGGGTCCAAGTCGTTGAGAAACATATTTTTTTTAAAAAAAAATTTACTTTCTACCTTTTATTTTTCTCACTCTTCAAACTTTTCTTGGTAGTAAGCATATTTCTTAGAAAGAAAGAGAGATTGGTTTTTAAAACTTTTTTTTCTGCACTATTTTTCTTCTCATTATTTTTCCCAAACCTTGGTTTTTTCCTCTACATCATGAAATTAAAAAACTCCTAAAAGGCTGCAGATCAAGTAGATATATAAGCACTTAAAAATCATAAAAATAAACAGTCCAAATAACTTTTTACAAGATGTAATATCTTTAAGACTTGAAATTCTTCTTTTCTTTTATACCGATACATCTCGAGGTCAAGATGATCAATTGGAAGATTTTTTAAATTTGGAACACTCTTTTCTACTAGAATTTTGAAATGCAGCTTACTTCTATAGTATAAAGTTGCAATCTTATATAAAATTTTTCCATTAATTAAAGGAAAACGTTTATATATTGCAAAAGTAAGTTGCACTTCAGAAATCCATAGAAAAAGGCCGTTTCGTTATTGGAAAACCCTCAAATTCATCATCTCGGCCTATAGATGTATTGATATGGAAAAAAAAAAAAGAAAAGGAATTGAAATCCCAAAAATAATGCATATTGTAACCACATTATCTAAACCACCATTTTCAAAATTTTGAAATGGTTATAGATTTGCTTGATCTGAACTATTTTTGGAGCTCAAAATTTTACGATTAGAGATGAAAATTGATTTTTAAGCCATCTAGCATGCAACTTGGGAATCATCATAGCAACCTCTTAGAAATGAAAAGGATTAGGCTCCCACCTTAATACTTTAGCATCCTAGGAGAACACCGTGAAAGGGAAACAAACCAATCTGATGATGAACTACCTAATGGATTCAGTGCTACCCAAAAGCACCTACATAAAGAAATCTCATATTATGTGGGATTAAGATATTTCCTTATTATATGATATTGATATTGATATTTGATAAGTTTGCTAAATGAAATATAAATCCAAAACAGAATTAAGACTCTTGAATATATCTCTTGGTCTTTTAAGATATATGTAACATCAATAGGAAGCTCCTACTTAGTATGGATTCTTATTCTTATATATATGGGATGAAAGTGCAAAGAATTTGTGAGCCCTATTTAGGTAACCACATGGGAATGGTGGTTCTTTTAAAGATAAAGGGCAGCAAGGCCTCATGTGCATAAGATGCAAAGTTTCCTCTTAGAGATAAAATAGCTTTCTATGGAGAGAAACATTGTGATTGTGCTTCATGTAGACTCCTCCAGATTGAGAAGCTTGTTTCTTATAGAGAAGTGGTTCTCATATAGATTTTGGGTTGTTTTCCTTTTTAGTTAAAGAGAAATTCAGTTTCTCATTGCTTTCACGTCTCTATCTGATAGAAAAGTGGTTCCCATGGAGATTTTGGATTGTATCCCTTTTTAGTTGGAGATAAATTTAGTTCCTCATTGCTCTCGTGTCTCTATCTGGTGTTGCTGACAATAGTTGCTAGAAGTAAATAGAATGAAGGGAAAGTTGTTTAAAAGAATTTGCTCGACTTGGGTTGTCGAGGTTTAGAGAAGTAACCCTTGTTCCAAAATCTTTAATGTAACTTTCATTGGTACAGTAGATTTCAGTTTGTCATGTCCGTAGATGTAGCCCTTCTGGGGTGAACGTAAATATTTGTGTTCTTATGTATATGTTTCAAGCTTTATTTCTCGTACTTTATTTCCCAAAATGTCAAGCTGCCAGGTTTAAAGCTTCTGTGCATAACAAATGGTATCAAAGCCCTGGTTTGAGGTTTGAGGTATGGAGGTAAAGGTTTCGAATGCAAAGTTCGAAGTCAATAAATTTGATGTCAAACACTATTTTTCAACAAGAATGATAAAAAATTTATTTCATAAAAGATGGATAATTTGTGAAGTTATTCAATGGATGTTGGCATGATAAGCAGGTGATTTTGAAATTAAGGTGGAGCTTGTTGGATTTGGTGCTATCCAAAATCACCCACATAAGAAAATCCCATATTATTTGGGATTGAGATTGATCCATATTATGTGATATTGAGATTGATATTGATAATCTTCCTAAAGGAATATAAATATAAAATATTACAACTCTTAGATATATCTCTTGGTTTTTGAGATATATATAATATCTACATGAAGTTTCTTATTTAGTGTGGATTCTTAATCTTATATATATGGGATGAAAGTGCAGAGAATTTGTGTGCCCCATATGGGAACGACGGTTCCTCTATAGAGAGAGGAGGCATGACCTCCTATATATAAGATGCAAGGTTTCCTCTTAAAGAGAAGATAGTTTCTTATGGAGAAAGAAACATTCTGGTGATGCTTCTTTTAGACTTTCAAAGATTGAAAGGCTTGTTTCTTGGAGACAAGCAGTTCCCATGGAGATTTTGGGTGGATTCCCTTTTAGTTAGAGGGAAAGTCCGTTTCTCGTTGCTCTCACGTCTCTATTTGGTGTTGTCAGTAATAATTGCCAGAAGTAAAGAGAATGGAGAGAGGTTTAAAAGGGTTTGGTCAACTGTGTTTTTGTCGAGGTTTGTTCCAAAATATTTGATGTAACTTTCATTGGTATAGTAGATTTCAGGTTGCCATGCCCGTGGATGTAGCCTTTTTGGGTGAACTACGTAAATATTTATGCTCTTGTGTATGTGTTTCATGTTTTATTTCTCATACTTTATTTACCAAAAATCGTTCTTGTGTACGTGTTTCATGTTTTATTTCTCATACTTTATTTACCAAAATCAACCCATCAAATTTAGAGCTCCCGCGCACAACACTACCAAGACGCCTTGGAGAAGGAGAAAGACGTTTGGTTAATGGTCATGGATGAATAGTTAAAACCTATGAAGAAAAACAAGCACCTAGTCTTTACACTAGAGTACAGGAAACTTATAGAATGTAAATAGGTGCCTAAAAGAAAATTGAACTTTGAGAGCTAGACACAGCTAATTTAGTGGCAAAGAGTTTCAATCAAATGTACGTGAGATTAGGGTTGATTTGCTGCTCGAACCCCAGTAACCAAAGCATATTGTACAGATAATATGTTGCCCAAGTTTTTGCAATTGCCTTTTTGTGCTATGAATTTACCGGTTTAGGTTTCCATTCCTACTTTGTATTTTGAAAACCACTGATTATTTCTAAAAACGGATAGGGGCTTATATTCCCATTGATCTACCCAAAGAAAAAAAAACATTGGAAATTGGAGTTTAATGAGACTCAAGTCAAGGAAATCTAAGGTTTCACTGGTGATCTTTCAAGCTACATCAATGGTAATTTTCGAGTTTTTTTCTCTATAGGGATATCAAAATGTTTTTTTTTTCTCCCCAATGGAAATTGATGAATGCTTTTTAAGGACTTTTATTGTTTTTAAATCTCTGGAAATAGCAGGAAGGTCGCTAGAACAGTCACCAAGAAAAGATTGGAGATGCAGATTGTGTTTTGGACAAATCCTTCAAAGAAAATAGTTAAACCACCTATCTCACTCCCTAAGATCCTCAAACCAATCAACATATGAAACAATGCACAAATGCAATTTCATAGATCTTGTACAAGACCAACAACTAACAAATCAGTATATTAATAAAGCAATTTACTTCTAATAGTATTAATTGTCATCCAAATAGACCCTTTGTGTTTAATAATTATTTGTACAAAAAAAATTTCCTTGCTGTATAACTCTCAAAATTTTCAAGGCATATCTTGTTCCTTACAATTCTACACTATTTGTAAATCAGAAAAGGTTGTAGTTAATCATGCATCTTGGCTATGACACCTAGTTACACACCCATCGGGCCAATACCCTAAAGAATATTAACATCATTGCATTTGCCAAGAACATAAAGCCTATCTGGTTGAGGACTAACATTAAGCAATTATAGAACATGCTAATCTGTTCAAGGATATTAGTTTTATGCTGTTTTCAAGAGTGCCAATGTAAAATTGCTCTGGAACACTAATCTCTGAACACTTTCCCATTTTTTATTTACAATTAACTCGTGCACATACATGGGGTGAAAGATTCAAAGTTCCAATGCATTGCTGCGCCCATATGGGGTATGAAGTAAAATGTTTAACATTGTGAAGACCCTTTATATTGATGATTTGGTGATTGAAGATTTCATTTGAGGTTGCAACATAAGACATTTACTACATGAATATATTTCAATATTTGATCATTTAGGTTTAATAGAATGCTAATTTTTAACTTCTGTTTGGACTTACAAAAGCATTGGATAACACTTCTTTTAGTCTCTGCCCACCCATTTAGAGTGTAAATAACCCAGCCTGTCGACCACTGGTCATAAGGTAGTACATTTTAGTATCCCACTCATTGACAATAACTCCTATAAAACTAACAAGAAACCTATTTTTTTGCTGTTCCCAAAAACTAAATTTTGATTTGGAAGATTCCCAATAGATATAAGCAGGAATATTTCTTTGATATGACTACTGGGTAAGTGAGGCCTTCATATCGCCTGTTAATGTTCCTTTTTTGAGTCTTTGAGGTGTACATTGTACTAAATATGATATTTCTCTGCAGCACCACACTTGCCATTCAGTTAAATTTTACCTTCATGTGTGTTAACTAAAACAATTTCAAATAATCAACCAGATAATGGTTGTCAACTGCTTTTGAGTTGTAATCAAGTAATGGAGCTTCATCAGACTTCCTACCTGCCTAAAATGGGTTATTAGTACGATAAATTTCAAAGGATTCTTCTGTCCCCTAAGAACATTTCATACATTTCGACTTGTTGACAGATAATTGAAAGTTAGTAACCATGTCAAATTCCGAAGAAATGTTAAATACATTATCTACAATAAAAATAGATCATAAAGCATGTATTGTCTCTTTTTTTATTTTCCTGTTTTAAATTTTTGGGAATTGATGTGTAATTCAAGGCCTGTTTTGTATCATTACAACTCCTAGTGCCAAAAGCATCTATTTTCCTTAGCATGTTTAAGTCAAGTTACATAGAAACCGAATTCAGCCCATTCATTCATAGGCTTATATTGATGCCGTACAAAAAGAAATTGAGACAAAACTACGGTACATTCGGAAATAATCCAGTGAAAAACTCCCAATATAAGTTAGTTTATTTTCAGAAGGGACTTCATCAGTTCATAGAATAAATAGCTCAGAGAAGCAGATGGCAAGACCTGTACCATATACATAAGATTATCAGTCAATAAGTTAATAACGCCAACAGGCAGCCCAAGACGTTATTCACAACGACACATACAAACATGTTGCAATTGTATTCATATTCCATGATAATCACTAGCATTCTAAATGTATTAATTAATAAATAACAACATGAGCACCTAAAATCTTTTAAATGCATATATAAGCGTGTTCACCATGTAAAGATATACTGCTTGAAGCAACAATTCTCTTGCCTTCGATGGCAACTTGCAAGAGCGATGACGGAATGCTTGTTGCCTTCAATGGCAACTTGCAAGAGCGAAGACGGAATGCTTGCCACCCGAAAATGACAGCAATAACATAAGGCAAAAGATACACTCAAAATCAGTGCCTAGCAAACTATGCGTTCAAAATCAACCATTGCTTTATGGGATAATTTCACAATTTCTAATAAGAATGACAATGATCCCACTAGAAATATTATGGTGTCATGATATGGGGATTTTAAGAAATATAAATAGGTCTAATAGTTCACGGCCCATGTGTGTTACATAGATTATGTGCTCTTTATCAGGGTATGCATGTCTGCAGGGTATTTGATATTTACAGTCTCTTGAACTATGTTCATCAACTTTCATATTTTTCACAAAAAGGCTTCTTTGTTCTGCTTGCAGAAAAATATTTTTTTCTAGTGAAGCTTCAAAAATTGCGAGTGAGCGTGTCTATAATATGATACTTGTAGCAAATTCATAGCAAATATTATTATCTTCTGAAGTATGTTCACATGCTATGATGCCTCTAACACATACTACCAACAATCTGTTGCGTACAGAAGATGACTGATGTGAAGTTCTGAACCCTCTTTTGCTTGATTCTTCTGCTCAAATGGAATGTATCAAACATTCAATTGAGAATATACACCAATGGTTTTACTTTTAGCACTCTAAAAATTTGCTCCAATGATCGGAAATTACTTCCCCGGACTAGGGAACATATACTACGACAACTTTTTATATCTTGAATGAATAGAGACACATCCCTCAACCATCAGATGTTAATAACAGTAACAGAGTCATGAGGCTTCGGTCCTTTACTCAAAAACTGTCAAAAATCTAAATTTCTATCAAAAACTTTTATGGCCCAAACCTTCAAATGTGTTTTAGACACTGAACACCCAACCATGTATCCTTGACATTGGTTGTTCTAAGGTGATTTTTATTTCAAAAATGAATTCTTAATGGAGCCTGCATTTCTACATATGCTTCCTGGGACTCATAAAAGGACACGGTTAGCATGCGGGCCAAGCCCGCACATGTAGAAATGCAGGCCTAGTAATAAATCTATTTTTAAGATGGATTTTTTAACTTAATTTTAGAGGATATGTAATCTTTAACATTGAGATCATGAATATGAAAAAATAAATAAATTTTTAAAACTAAAAATAATAATTTTATTAAAAAAATATTTGGATCATTAGTTTCAATTGTTTTTAGATGGACCACATATTTGCATCCATCTTTAAGATACATGCTTTATAGTTTTGGACCGCATATGTAGATATGCAGTCCAGCCCGCATGAAGCAATTTTCCCTCATAAAACCGTGTCCATTTTACAAGGGGTCAATTTGAGAAATTGAAGGGCACATGATGCAAATTTGTAGACCAATTATTTTTTTGTTTAAATTTTGAAAAATAAATAAATACAAAATAGACAATGGCCAATTATAGATGGTTCAAAAAACGATTCAAATACATCAATGGGATTGAAATAAATAAATGACCTAAAATAAGAAAACTCGTATACTTGTTTGTAATGGAAAGACAACAGTATTGGGTAAAATATTAGGCTGAAAATGTTGTGATTTACACTAAAAGGGCATTTCGCATTATCAAGTTAGATGAGGGAAGAGTAACCCCTAGACTTGGATTAAACTTATTATTTTGCCCAATGACCACGAAAATAAGGGGAAAGCGAGACACATAAATAAATATTCCAACAAGTCTAATTGAGGTAATTTTCTGGCACTCTATTTTTTTATCAAAAAATAAATAAACATTCATACAAGGGAAAGCATGATATGATCCTCTTGACTATAGTACTATTCAGGGTTATCACCTTCTATTGACATCATCACTATCATCATCATCATAGCCTTTTTTTAATTAATTTGGATCGGCTACACGAATCCTAATCCGTCATTCTGCTCAAAAAAACCCTTAGTCAGGTTAGAAGTCCCTATATCTTTTTGGACTACTTTCAACCACGTCCTGGACTGGAGGGTTATCACCTTCCATTCACATGATAGACGGTAATAGACATAGAGTGGAAAACATGAGATCCTCCAATTTATTCAATCACCCATGAGAGATGCACTATTTATCATTTTAAAATTTCCCATAAAAAAAATATGCATAAAAATAGAGAGAGATATGTTCAGCAACAAACCTGTAGCGTGCTCGGCATCAAACCCGCAAAGAGGGAATTGAGCCCGTCCCTCTGTATCATGCAGGCAAAGGCCGAGAACAAGCCAACCTTAGCAGCACGCTGTAGTTGGAGCTGCCGCCGCACCACCTCTAGCGGGTACGTAACCGTCTCTGCAAATGCACCTGCCACCGCTCCATAGATCAGAGTCCTCACAGGTCCCAATTCGGTTTCACACGCCTCACTCTCACTGTTACCAGCCTTAGCCTTAGAACGAAGGTAGGAGGACTTGAGAATGTCATAAACTGCATAGAAGACAGCACTAGCAGGGCCCATACTGAGAAGAGCTGGTGTGAGACCCTTGTAGAGAGAGAAGAAGCCTTCATTGCGGACCATGTTAGAGATACAACCTGTAACCCCACCTAATGTGTCACCTCCTGGAGCCAAGAGCCTGGTTCGGATCTGTAACATGTTCTTTTCAATGTTATTGTTCTCCCCCATTTGCATGAGTACAAGGTTTTTTATTAGTTGGCCGACTCATTTATTTAAATACGGTCTTTCTCCAAGATATACATTAAAGATAGATTTTGAATTCAAAATTTTAGGGTAATGAAAATCTCAACCATAATGATTATAAATTTCAAAAAAAAAAAAGTTTTAAATTTAAATGAAAAGGTTTATACAAGTGCGAGGCTCTAAACAATCAAATTAGGACACACCTCAAAACTTTTATTAGATGAGTTGTTTTGATGTTCAAATATCCTCAAATTGATCATCTCAACCTCAAGATGCATGAACTTGAAAAAAAAATGGATTTCAAGTTTTGAAAATAGTGCATCTTGTAATGTATTTTTTTACTGTAAATTTTCAAGATTTTTATGTTTTTATAGATATGCTCGATCTATTCTATTTTTGAAGCTTCAAATTTTATAATTGTAAATGAAAATATATATTAAGGTTATCACCAAGATTTTCAGTATTTAAACCACATTTCTCGACACTATTTGAAGGTGCAATTTATTTTGATTGTTAAGAGCTTCAGCTTTATAAAAATTACACCCTAAATAAAATATATAAAAGTTGAAATTTTTTTATATATTTCTGACGTCATTAATTTTAAAACTTACATGGGACAACTATTTTTCAACATCCATCTTATAGATGGACGTTAGATCGATAGGGGACACTATCTCTTTACATAATGAGGTAGCAGGGAATTTGCAAATTTCTTAGGGGCATTAAACTTAAAATAGGTGGCAACGGATCGGGTTGGGTCCCAGATCCGATTGAAACTGGACCCGAACTCAAATAGTATTCGGATCCAAAATTTGAACCCAAAACCGACCTTTCAAGTCCAATTTTTTGACCCATACCTAGACCCATATCTGGATTGGGTCTACCCCTCGAGTCAGGGTACACTGCCGCCCCTACGTTAGGAAGCAAAGAGTCCCGCAAAAGCACTTTAAAAAGAATTCGTATATTATGCTTCCATGGGATGATGCTGGACATTTAGTCCCTCATGCAAAAAACTTAGTTTTGGACGAGGGAGTAAATTTATGGTACGAAGGAGTAAATTTTATAACACAATTCAATTTGTCGAATTTTACATCTAATAGCTGAAAATGATTGTGACCTTTTTGGGTCAAAAATCCAACAAATTGAAGTGCGTCATAAAATTCAAAATAATTTATTTTAAACTTTGTACCCAATCAAGACACATCCCCAACCACTCGATTTCACATCTCACTATCAATAATAATTATGATCTCCTTTTACCTAAAATAAAGACTTTATTGTATATACCCCTTTTCTTTTTTAACCCCAATGTGACACTTCTATTGCCACTTTATGCTGTATCTGTTGCTGGATATTTGTTCTTAATGACAGACACGCACAATTAATTTCATAATTTAAAGCCTGACTACAATTTTTCACTGCCCCTACATGTTCAGCTTGCTCAATAGCTACCATGCCGATAATTTTTATTTATTTTTTTTACGTCGTAGCCGATCCTAATTAGCTAGAAAAAGATTTTGATTATAAATAATTTTCTTTTTCGTCTTACGAGAAAAATAATACATCAATAAAGTACAAAAAAAGAAAATAATTATCTAAATGATCTTCATATGGTCATCACCTTTTATTCCGTGGGGGGGACGAGGATGAATATTGAATGCCACCAACATTATTTCATTAATTCATTTCTTGTTTTATTAGTGTTATGTCAAATTTTATGAGGATATGTAATTTTGATGTAAAATGTTCTTAGGATTATCTCAAAATCTATTTTTATATCTAATTATAAAATTTTAAATTTTAAAAATGGTAAAAATCAAGTAGATCTATAAACATATGAACACCTTAAAAATGGACGGTGTACATAATATGTTGTAAAATGCACTATTTTTGAGACAAAATCTTTTTATTTTTCATGGTCAAACATCTTGATGTTGAGATGATCAATCAATGGGTTTTTCAACATTAAAACTACTTTTTCCGATGGATTTTTGAGGTGCATCCATAGTTCTACATTATAAAATTGCGTCTTTATATAAACTTTTTTCATTATTTAATGATGGAAAAGGTTTATGTGAGGAAAAGGAGGCAAGAGCACGCTGACCCACAAAAGATGGAAGCTGTCTAAAATGCATTGGACAAAAATCACATATTGGCCGTACACAAAAGATCCCAATAAAATAATCTTAGTTGTAAAATTATGTTTTTTTTTTTTGGGAAAAGTTTATATAGAACGGAGGCTCTGAACAATCAAATTTGAGCTTACTTTAAAAATTTCACTGTTTTGATGCCTAAATATCTTCAAATTGATCATCTCGACATCAAGATGCATGGACATGAGAAAAAAAATGGATTGCAAGTTTTGGAAATAGTATATTTTGTAACGTAGTTTTGGACCGTCAATTTTCAAGATTTGCAAGTTTTCATAGGTATGTTGATCTACACTATTTTTTAAAGTTTAAACTTTATAAATAAATGTGAAAATATATTTTAAGGCTATCACAAAGACTTCCAATATTGAAACCACATTTCTCGACATTATTTGAAGGTAGGCTCTAATGTGATTGTTTGGAGCCTAGGCTCTATGACAAACCGCACACCTTTAAGAAGGGGGTGCATATGTAACTATCAGTCGGCTGCCTTATAGAAACTCCATCCTTCGATGATGACAATGAAGTGATGTACCTTATGACTAGTGATGTAGCTTATGACGAAATTCCGTTTCCGTTTCCGTAACATTGATTGTGTTAAAGTTTCACAGAAAATATGAAAAGATTTTATGTTCTCACCAGATCATTTCTTTCATTTGCTCCTTGAACTAAAATCCAATGAAGGACTAATTTTAGGCCCCATACTTTGGGGTAAAAAGGAAAAATAGTAATAATAATTCAAATGTGGCTCAAGAAAATAACATATTAATGTTAAACAAAGATTGTCCAACTATGCTGGGTCTGGGCACTCAAAATCCAAACCCACAATATATTATATTCATGTGCACTCAAAAAATAATGCTTTAAGGATAAATAGAGTACCGTCTAATTTTTAGAGACGTAAGATCTAAGTGCTAGAAAAACTCAAAATTCAAATTCTTTGATATTGATAATAATCATCTCGTGATTCTTATGTGGTTGCCAAACCAGCAAATTGAAATATTGTTCTCAAGTAGGTCTTCAGACCGAGGGAGTAGATGTACATTACGCTCCTGTAAGAGCATAGCATACGCACTCAAATCGAAATTCCTGTTTTTCAAAGAAAACAGTAATATCTTACCTGGATTAAAAAATTTTTATATGGGGAAACATTTCTATACTTTTCCTACAACATATAAGATATGTGCTTCTCCAACTATCCAGCCGTTCAATTTTGATCAAGTTAGTCATTAATGATTTGATCTTAGATATGATGCTTTAGAGTATTTTATTTTTTTTCATAAAATATAATGACTAAAATACCTTTTAAATATTTCAGGGGTATTTTGATCATTTATTTTATTGGGATTATCTTTTTATATATTTTTAATAGAGGATTAAATGCTCAAAAATTGGTGTCAAAATATTTTATAAAAAAACATTAAAAATAAAATAGTGTAGAGACATAAGATTGTGATTGGGACAATCTTAGCCATCTATTCATAATTGACGGTTGGATAAGGAGAAGTATATAAATTTTATATTGTAGGGGAAGCATAAAAAGCTTGTCTTTTATAATGAGACCATTTATCATTCTTACAAGGAAGTCACAATTATTCTCAACCATCAGATGTTAAATTGACTGGCATGGTGCGTGTTTGAAAAACATATTTTGAACTTTGACTCTAATCAACTACATGCTCACAACCCTACATTTGAGAAGTAAAAGACAATAGTAATTATGACTTCCTTGTGTTAAAAAAAGTAAATGATCTCCATGTATATTTATCCGAGGGAGTAAGCAAACAGCTTGGTCTCACTAACTTGATAGGAAAAGTGGAATAGTTGTAAGAGAGAGATTGAGAAAGTGGAGAGAGAGAGAGAGAGACCGTGTCCAAGGGCAGGCATACTACTGTAGCCGTGATCCCAGAGATGCCACCACCAATGAGTCTGTCATGGTTTGTGAGTTCATCTTTCTTTTGGCGAAGGGCGTCGCAGTAGATGTCGTAGCAAATGAAATTGATGGATTTGAAGGGAACCATGCGGAAGAGGTTCAATAAATTCCCTTTCCAAAACCCCCCTATGCCCTCTGATACCCATATACACTCCACCGCTTTTATCCAACTATACTTGGAACCCTGCACTATGCACTCTAGCTTTATTCTCTCCAATGGGGCAACAAATGTCCTGCATAATTTCAAGTCATAATCCAAAAACAAATAATTTAACAATATGGCCACTCGCTCTAAAAGAGTAGGGCTTGGGCTAAGGCTAGTAAGGGATCGGTTAGGCCTCCCCAGGCCCTCTTTCCTCTATATTTTTTTTTTTTCATCTTCATTTGTTTTTGCCTGGCTCGGCCAGGCCAGACGAGGACTAGGGCTAGGCCAGGGCCAGCCCAACCCCAGACCGGACGGTTGCCATCCTCATCAACAGTTCCACCCGATTGGTAGCCTTTCTCTCTTCATTAATGGTGGTTCGCTTGGTTGTAATGACTGTGTATAGGCAGATACATAGAGTAATGGATACACTCCCATTTCCCTAAATTTGTAATGGATACACTCCCAGTTCTCTAAATTTGTACTACCATTACAAAATGTTAGATTTTTCATTTTTTGTTCAGGTAATTTTGTGGTGAGGATAAACCCACTTGCCCATTTTTTCAAATAATTTAGGAATTATTCCTTTTGAATATGATACTAGAGTGGTGTCGGTAGGAATGAAAACCACGACCTGTAACTAAGATGCAAGGTAGGGGTGCCACCACGACCGAGGCCCTTTCCCAAAATGTTGAAATTAACTTAAAATTGTTTGCTTCGAACTTGGAGCACCAATCACCACCATACTTGAGTAAGAGAGAGAGAGAGAGATGACCTTGAGACTATAGTCGACACAGCACCAGCAAGGAGAAACTTTGGCATCTCTCTAAATGAACTGGCCCTCCCACCAACTTTCTCCACCACCTTAACCTCGCCATCGCCCTGTGCCTCATGTTTCGATACCGGTAAATCCGAGATGTGTTTCGTGTCCGACTGCAATTGGCCGATGTTAGCGAAGGCTAATGCCTTACTGTGGCATCTAACCTGTGAGAACCCAGCTCTTTGAACCAGTCTTTGAGCTTTCAACGCCAATTCCACTGTTAGATTGAGAACATTTTCTTGAAATGAGCATCTGTTCTTGAAAGGGTTAGATGGGAGAATAGAGGAGGAGATGGAAGACAAAGGGAAAGGAGAGGGAATAATGGAAGCATCAGGGAATTGGTCAGGAGCATTTACAAGGTGAAGGTGGGGAAAATATTTTTGCAGGTTGCCTTTTGAAGATGAACATGAGAAGTCCATTAGAAGAAATAAATAAAAAAGAGAGAGAGAATAGTTGTTTTAAAGCATTAATACAAAAAAAAGGATTTTTTATTTTTATTTTTATTTTTTTCTTTGCTTGTGGAGTAGAAGCTGTACAGGAGGATGAATTGTGAGGTTGCTAGGCCTCGAATTAGAGGGCTCATGGTGTTCAAAAAAGAGATAGAGAGGGATAGATTAGGCGCGTTTTTGTGTTTTATAATTGGATGAAGTTTCTATAGGGCCTAGGATTTATGAAAACAAAACAAAGCCTCACATCAAATCTATAAGTGGAAAGCACTTTGGACAAAGGAAATGCCCATGATGGATCTAAATCAATTTGAAACACAACTAATAATATTTGAAACCCAAATAATGGAACAGATCTTGCAGATCTATGAACACTTAATTTTAGGGTGAAATAAACGGTCTAAAAATTTGTTACAGTATACACTATTTTTAGATCTTAAAATCCTAATTTTTTTCACAACTAAAATGTTCTAGCCGAGATGATCATTGTAAAGGTTTCCCAATTCGTGAATTATAATTTTTGATGAATTTTGAGATGTGGTTTTACTTATTTTGATATGCTTGCAGCCCTACCAAACCATTTTCTTTTTATAGTTTTATATTAGGATGATATGACTTCCACAAGATGTGGACTTGTAGGGGGCACAAACAACCTTCAATGTTTTATAACTTTATATTGAACTTTGTATAGTTTAATGACTCAAAAAGAGTTTGTATTTTTTTTTATTTTTATTTAAAAATAAGAATAAATGTATTTGTCTATAGTGCATAAAATAAAAGTAATAAAAAATAATTTAAACAAATGAAATGGATCAAAATACGTCTAAAACAATTTAAAAGTATTTGGGTCAATTTCTTTTGTTCAAATTATTATTATTATTTTTTATTTAGTTTGTCGTATAGAAATATTATGTATATGCCTTGTGTGTAAGAAACGAGAGAGAGAGAGAGAATGATTCTTAAGAGATCAATGTGTTGGAAGGAGCATGTGGAGGAAACAATTCAATGGTAAACGTGCTGGAGAGAGGGAGAGACGTGCTGGATTGAGAGAGTTCAATGGATTAAACATGTTAGAGAGAGAGCGTCGAGGGAATAAACATATGAGAGAGCGAGAGAGGTGTATTAGAAGATGGTGACCTTACAAATGGCAAAATTTTGAGGCGGCTCAAATGGTTTGAACAGATAAGAAAACGTGAGATGGAGGGGAGTCCCGCGCAAAATGACGCTAAAAGTACTTCAAAAAGCAAGCAGCTGATGGTGGGATCTCAGTCCCAACTAGCCAGCATGATATGTACCTAGATTTCCTTCTTTTTTTTTTGGTAATATTTAACTTGATTGCCTTTTTCTTTTTTTTTCTTTTCTTTTTTTTTTTTTTTTGTGATTTAGATCGCATATGGATATAATGAAGAAGGGTGAGGACTTAGACTTTCTCAAATCCAAGTAAAAGGGGTGAGTTGTGTTAGGTAGGTAGTTAACATAAAATTTTGCTACAAGTTTTTATGAATCTTGAATCTATTTTATCTGCTATGGTGACTTATGACCTCATTGAACGTATGGCCCTTGATAGAACAAAATAACATACCAGTATTCATATAGCAGACCCCACATAAATAGAAAAATATTTTGAATGATAATGATGATGATGATGAGATAGCATATGGATGCAACATGGGAAACACATTTTTGCTTTTCGGATCATTTGGAAGAAGCATTTCTTTTGTATTAATTTTACTGGTAACATACCTTCCCACCCACATATTGTTGGACCTTCTCACACATATTTGAGTTTTCTCAGTCCTAAATGTCATAAAATTTTGTACACGATTAGTAAAATTAAATCAGAATTCTCACTTTTATTCACAACATCGATTGCATCATAAAAAGATCCAAATGTCCAAGCCCCGATTGCATATGATTTAAAGAAAATTACATATAACCCCCAACTAGCCTTTTCCTCTCACTTTTTTACTGAAAACAATGTTCCCTAGTAAATACCCCCAACCATCCTAAAAATTAAAAAAAGATACAACTACGCTAACAGTACCCTTTATCTCTCTCCTCCCTTACTTTACCCTTTGCCCATGCCTCTCTCACTCTCCTTCCCCACGAGACCTAAAAAATTACTGCAAGGGGACCCACAGTCCACAAACGCACTCATGGCTCGAGCTCCCTCCCTCTTCCTTGCGCTCTTTCTTGGCCTGAGCTCTCCCCCTCTCCCTCTTCGAAGGATTTTTTGGCCCAAGTCCTATCCTCTCTCTCTCTTCTACTGTCTCCTTGAATCTGGTGACCGATCTCTCTCTATGGGAAATGAATTTAGCCATCAAATCCATTTGCCACTTAAAAACAGTGTCACCACCACCTAAAAGCAACACCTAACTCCAACTCTCCTTATTAGCTAACATGTAACACCACCTAAAAGCAAAAAAAAAAGTTGAGGGACAAAGAGAGAGAAAAGGGTCCGGCAATCTATGAGAGCAGTCTAGAAGAAAGAATTTCTGGAATCAGAGCGCCCCAGCAATGGAACACTCTGGAGTCATAGCGCTCTGGCAGTTGAACACTCTGGAGTCACATGGCTCCGGCACGATGTAAGTACGGTCTGGCAGTGGATCAAGTGCTCCAGCACTATGTAAATGCGGTCCGGCATTGGGACACTCAAGAGTTACAGGGCTCCGGCACTGTGTAAGTGCAGTCCGGCAATGGAACACTCTGGAATCACATCGCTCTGGCACTATGTAAGTGCGGTTCGGCAGTGGAACACTCTGGAATCACAGGGCTCCAACACTGCGGTCCGGCAGTGGAACACTCTGGAGTCACAGGGCTCCGATAATGTGTAAGTACGGTCCAATAGTATATTGGGTCCAGCAATACGATGGTTTGCTCTGACGTTGTGATACGGGAGTCCAAAAGTCAACATCAAATCTGGCCAAATTGATTTTTGTGTATGGGAAGGGCATTTCCGTCTAAAAAAAATGAACTTTTCCCTTGAGTTAAAATCTATCTCAAAAAATAGATTTATTAAGAGGCCTGCATTTCTACATATGCCAGCTTGGCCGCATAGAAACCGGGTCCAAAAGAAAAACCTTGGTGCGTACTTATTCAAGAGCGATCTCTTTTCAAAATCAATCTCAACATTCTCACTTGTATTCACAACGTCGATTGCATAATAAAGAGGTCCAAATGTCCAAACCACGATTGCATCTAATTTAGGGAAAATTACATATAGCCCCCAACTTACCCCCAACTACTCTTTTCCGCTCACTTTTTTCTTGAAAACAATGTTTCCTAGCAAATACCCCCAACCCTCCTAAAAATTTAAAAAAAGACACAACTACCCTAACTTTACCCTTTATCTCTCTCATCCCTTACTTTACCCTTTACCCTTACGCACGCCTCTCTCACTCTCCTTCCCCACGAGAGCTTAAAAATTACTGCAAGGGGATCCACAGTCCATAGACGCACTCACAGCCTGAGTTCCCTCCCTCTTCCTTGCACGTTCTCCAAACCCGAGCTCTCTCCTTCTCCCTCTTCGAAGGATTATTTGGCCCGAGTCCTATCCCCTCTCTCTCTCTC
>NW_006494895.1:72921-90417 GCF_000471905.2 Amborella trichopoda
GACGACTCACACACTCTCGTCCCTCCTCCTTCTCTCGTCTCTACCAACCGACNCTCTCTCTCCTCCTCTACGAGTATTAGTCGTCGCTACTCCTCCTCTCTCTCTCTCTCTCTCTCTCTCTCTCTCTCTCTTCTACTGTCTCCATGAATCCAGTGCTCGATCTCTCTATATGTGCATGTTTGATAATAGGAAGTGCCTTCTAGAAGTTGAGAACTTCTCAACTTTCATGTTTGATAAAAAATAAGAACTCCAAATAAAAACTTTATTTTACTATTCATCTTCCTATACTCTTTTGTTAAAAAAGTTCCTACCCAAAGGTCGGAACCTAAAATAGGAAGTGCGTAACTTCCTCCCCTTTGATAACCCTAGCCTCTTTTCCCATCTTCGCCGCTGAGAAACCCAAAACAAAGACGCAGCACCCCTAAGCCAGTGAGCAACCCTTCGTCGAGCACCCCTCTCTTCCCAGCTTGCCCCTCGTAGCAGCATGCCCCTCTGTTCTTCGAAGAAAATGTCTCCTTATCTTCTTCATCTCTCATATCCGGCATAACCAAATCGAGGTACGGGGTCACTGATCTCATCTTCGTCTTCAAATTCTCACTTTGCCTAATTTTCATGTGATTTAGCTCTCTATTTATTTTTTGTGAAGAAGAATTGTGCGAAAATTGGTAAAATAATGATGTTCTCTACAGTTTTGGGCTTTTTTTTAGGTTTTTATTTTTTAAAAAATTGGTAAAATCGGTAAAAAAAAGTTTTTTTTTATTTGAGCTCTGATGTTTGAGCTTTTTCTTAGTTTGTTTTAGCGTTTTTTGAGCTTTTTCAGAGTGAAATTTGGTTAAAAAAAAGAGTTTAGGGCTTTTTCTGAGCTTTTTACGAGGTTTTTCTGATCTTTGAGCTCTGATATTTGAGCTTTGATTAGAGTACGAATACATTATAAATTTTATTGAGCTCTGATCTTTAAGCTATGATCTTTGAGCTCTGATCAGAGTACGAATACATTACAGTTTGGGGCTTTTTTTGAGGTTTTTATTTTTTAAAATTGGTAAAAAAAAAATATAGATATTTTTTATTTGAAGTCTGATATTTGAGCTTTTTCTAAGATTTTTTTTAGCTTTTTCTGAGCTTTTTCTGTGCGAAAATTGGTTAAAAAAAAAAAACGTTTAGGGCTTTTTCTGAGCTTTTTATGAGGAATTTCTGATATTGAAGCTCTGATTAGAGTACGAATACATTATAAATTTCATTGAGCTCTGATATTTGAGCTTTGATCAGAGTACGAATACATTACAGTTTAGGGCTTTTTCTGAGGTTTTTTATTTTTTTAAATTGTTAAAATCGGTAAAAAGTTTTTTTTTATTTGAGCTCTGATATTTGAGCTTTTTCTTAGCCTTTTCTGAGCGAAATTGGTAAAAAAAAAACAGTTTAGGGCTTTCTCTGAGCTTTTTCTGATCTTTGAGCTCTGATCAGAGTACAAATACATTATAAATTTCATTGAGCTTTGATCTTTGAGCTCTGATTAGAGTACGAATACATTACAGTTTAGGGATTTTTCTGAGGTTTTTCATTTTTTAAAATTGGTAAAATCTGTAAACAAAAAGAAATAGTATTTGAGCTTTGATATTTGTGCTTTTTCTGAGCTTTTTTTTAGCTTTTTCTGAGCAAAAATTGGCCAAAAAAAAAAAGTTTAGGGCTTTTTCTGATCTTTGAGCTCCGATATTTGAGCTTTGATCAAAGTACGAATACATTATAAATTTCATTGAGCTCTGATCAGGATACGAATACATTATAAACTTCATTGAGCTCGGATCAGAGTACGAATACATTATAAATTTCATTGAGCTCTGATCAGAGTACGAATACATTATAAATTTCATTGAGCTCTGATCAGAGTACGAATACGTTAACTTCATGAGCTCTGATCTTTGAGCTCTGATCAGAGTATGAATACATTAAAAACTTCATTGAGCTCTAATCAGAGTATAAATACATTAACTTCATTGAGCTCTGATCAGAGTACGGATACATTAAAAACTTCATTAAAAACATTGGAAATCTCTAGGGTTTTATGGATTTGTTCGAGTCATTACGTGAAATTTAAGCTTGTTTCTCAGCTTATGCTGTATTTTTGCATTTTTTGTTTTTATGTTTTCCCTATTTTTGTGGTGGAATAGCTTTCCTTGTTGTGATATTAGTTCTTAGTTTCTTGTACGCATATTTAATCAACGATTCTAGTGGTTTTACATTGACTCTTAATCATTATTGCATTATAATTTCTCATTTAATTTATGTCTCATATCATGATAACTGCTCTATATTATGTAACTGCAGATGATTTGTGTTTATGGCAAAATTTGTCCAAGGAATATAGTTCACAATTCCATGAAATAATTTATCTTTTCTTCTGTTTTGTAATGTGTTAAAATGAGTTTTAGATTGAACTCAAACTAAGTAGGGAAATAACAAAGCTGCGAAACAAAAAGAAAAAAGATAAGAAGAAGAAGAATAACGGGATGGAGCAAGCTAATTTGTGACTACAGGTTTTAATTATGTATGTTTAATGGGTTGATTTCTTATTGCTTGCATTGTGCATGTGTGTTTGAATGAGCTGATTTATTAGTTCTTGTATTTTTAATTATGTATGTTTAAACTATTACAGGTTATTGTTGAATGGGTTGGTTTTGTACATGAGTTGTGACTGTTTAAACTATTTATTAGTTCTGTATCAAGAACAAGTGGTCCACAGCCTTTGAGTGGCTAGAGGCCCAGCCCCTGAGGTCAGTTGTTTTTGTTGGGTTTGGGAGTGAGTGTAGACTAAATATAGAACAAGTGCATGAGATAACCTATGATCTAGAGCTCTCTAAGCTGCCATTTGTTTGGGCCCTTAGGAAGCCCCTCGAGGCCCATGATGGCTTAGAGATCTTACCGAAAGGATTCGAGGTTCGAACTGGCTGATGTTTTTTTCTCTCCCATCGACTGGCTGATGTTTAAAAAAAAAGTAAAACAAATGGCTTAGATCTCTCCCATCGACTGGCTGATGTTTTTTTCTTATTTAGCCTTAATATTTCTAGTTTGATTATTTTCTTTTGTTTTTCTTATTTAGGCTTAATATTTCTTGTTTGATTATTTTCTTTTGATTGAGAATAACATGCTCCCAATGGAGCATACCATACACTTACTCTGTTGGACCAAAGACCTACTAAAGAAGATTTTTTCAATCAGAAATTTTGAAATCTACTTTATAATGATGAAATGAGTACTTCAAAAAAGGAAAAAAAAAAAAACAAAAGATGAAATCTATTTTATAATGATGAAATGAGTATTAAAAAAAAAAAAAGAACAAAAGATGTTGCCACATGGTGGTTTCGTTCCCACTCACACCACCCTACTAACACTTTAAAAAAACTAACTTCTAAACTATTTTATAAAGGAAAAAGTTTATATAGAGCCAAGGCTTTAAACAATCAAACTAGAGACCATCTCAAAAGATGTTACCTCTAAGCTAGATGCCCAGCCCCTTTTAAAAAACTAATTATGTATATTTAATCTATTTATTAGTTTTGGCATTTTTAATTATGCATGAGTTGTGAATGTTGCTTGATACAGATGCATCATTGTTGAATAGAAGTAGTGCTCAAGTTATTACAGGTTATTGTTGAATGGGCTGATTTCTAGCTGCTTGTATTGTGCATGTGTGTTTGAATGAGCTGATTTCTTAGTTCTTGCTTTTAATTATGTTTGTTTAAGCTGATTTCTTACTGCTTGCATTGTGCATGTGTGTTTGAATGGGCTGATTCATTAGTTCTTGCATTTTTAATTATGTATGTTTAAACTATTACATGTTATTGTTGAATGGTTTGGTTTTGTACATGGTTTTCTTTATGGCTGCATGAATTGTGAATGTTGCTTGATACAAATGCACCAGTGTTGAGTATAAGTAGTGCTCAAGTTATTATAGGTTATTGTTGAATGGGTTGATTTCTTGCTGCTTGCATTGTGCATGTGTGTTTGAATAGGCTGATTTCTTAGTTCTTGCATTTTTAATTATGTATGTTTAAACTATTACAAGTTATTCTAAGTATGTTCAAATGTCGTGTGCTATTATAATATTGCCGAGAGAATGAGAGAGTGTGAGAGAGAGAGAGAGAGATAGAGAACACAACATATGATTATATAGAATATAATAGATTTGTTGTCTCCCTATTTTAGAATGGATCCAAACACAAGCATAGCGAATAAGAATATAGGATCCAAGAGGAACTTGCAATGCACACAGGCAGAAGATGATTATTTAATTGATCTCATGGAAAATGAGAGTAGGGTTGTATCCAAGGAAAGGGGGGGGGGGGAGAGAGCTTTAAAAATGGTTCTTGGAAAAGGATGGTAGAAGCAATGACACTTAAATTTGGGCCATTAAACATGGAAAGTAGGTTAAATAGCAAGTATAAGTTCTTCAAAACCATGTATAGTGACATAAAAAAACTTATAATGTATTCGGGTTTGGATGGGATGCAAGGAGGACGATAGTAACTGCCAAAGTGATGTTTGGATTGACTACTTAGCGATATGTAATTACTCATTTTTATAGGCTTTAAAAATTTTGAATATGTTTAAATACGAATATCGCTAAAAATAATTTATGATCTTTTATATGAAGGAGAATGAATGGGCAAATAAATATCATAACAAGACTTTGCTCGAATATTCGCTCCTAAGTAAGATCTATAAGGGCAACACATCAGAAATGACGTACAAATCGACTGGGGATGGCATTACAATTGAGCCAAAAAGGCCCAAAACTCCATTATCTAATGACCCCGCCGTAGAAGTCTAAGTCCAATCTAGCTCATCCTCATCTGATGACCCAGTATCATTTAGATCGAAAAAGACAACGGTCTCATACTCTTATAGGAACACAACGTCGATCAAAGCAACCCACCTTCAATGACTCCATGACTAAAGTCATGATAGAGGTGGCCGATAGCATTAAGATACTAGTACATGAAACCGTAGGTAACAGTAGTACTCCTGTGGTAGATGTTCCGTCCAAGGTTAGGAGAGACGCCTTAAAGATTGTTGAAGACATGTGAAGAGCAGGTGAAGTTGGTGATGATGTCTTTGTAATGGCGGCAAGGATCTTCCAAGATTCTACAAAGGCATAGATATTATTAAACTTATCGGATCCAAGGATACGAAAGACTTACTTGGATGAAGAGATGAAACACCTCTAAATACTTGATTGACTATGCTTACTTTATGGTTTGCAGATTATAAATATGTATGTGGATGACTTCTTTCATTTGTAATTCGATGGCTTCTTTCATTTTAATATCAAAGATTGCTTCATGGTTTTCATTATGGATGTGGATGGCCTCTTTCATATTATGGTTTGATATAGATTATTTTATGGTTTACATTTTATAAATATGTGTTGGATAAATTCTTTCATTTGTATATGGATGGTTTCTTTCAATTTAATATCAAAGGTTGCTTCGTGGTTTTCTTTATGGATGAGGATGACTTCTTTCTTATTATGGTTTGATATAGATTACTTTATGGTTTGCATTTTATAAATATGTACTGGATAAATTATTTCATTTGTATGTGGATGGTTTTTTTCAATTTAATGTCAAAAGTTGCTTCATGGTTTTCTTTATGGATGTGGATGGCTTCTTTCATATTATGGTTTGATTAAAAATACTGCTTTAATTTAATGTGGGTGCCTTTTTCTATTTCTAGTTATGGATCCCCAACAGCGTCAGTTGATGGTAATATTATATCTTACATATATAATGTGGTGCATTATATGTTGGTATATCACTACGCAAAAGAGGAGAAGGCGTGTTCACACTTCAATTTTTACTAGGGCCAATTATGTCCAATACTTGCTGTCAGGGCACCCTCGTAAGTGCTTCAACCAATTACGAATGGAAAGTTATGCTTTTATCAGTCTAGATAATTTGTTAAAGCAGAGGACAAATATTACAAATACAAGATATTAGGCAGTTGATGAACAAATAGCCATATTTTTAAGCACCGTCACACATGATCAATGGAATAGGGTGGTCCAGGAACGGTTCCAACATTCAGGGCAGACCATAAGTTACTACTTCCATAGAGTTTTACAAGTCATCTTACAATTGGAACCCTTGTTCCTGCAACCAGCAAGCAATGAAACACCGGCCCACATTGCTAGTGATACACTACGATTTTACCTATATTTCAAGGTATGTGAGTGTCAAGTAATTCACATTGTTGTTCTCATATCCATTGAGAATTAATATATAATATGTTGATTTTTTTCTCTTAATAAGATTGTGTTGGAGCTATTGATGAGACTCACGTCCCTGTTCGAGTTCATAGTCGATTGCGTAATCGTTTCCGAAACAAAAAAGACTTTTAAGCCAGAATGTTATGGTTGTGGTTGGTTCTGATATGCGCTTCTATTATGTAATTGCAAGTTGGGAAGGATCCGCATCAGATTCTAAAGTCCTATATGACGCAAATGAAGGCAGTAGGCTTGCAGTGCCTGAGGGTAACTTCGTTCCTTCCTATGTTTTGTTGCTTCGATTTGTACAATATTTCTAGTATAATATTTGGCCTTACAATTTACTCATTGCACAAACATGGTATAGAAAAATATTACTTTGTAGATGGTGAGTATCCTACTATTCGTGGTTTCATAGGACCATATCAAAGAGTCTGTTACCATCTAAACGAATTTACTTCAGGCCCACAAGCTCCCCAGAATCACAAAGAGTTATTCAACAAGTAGCATTCCAAGCTTAGAAATGTGGTGGAGAGGACATTTGGACTTTGGAATGCTAGATTTCCTATACTCATGAATGAAATGCAGTATTCTTTACGAACACAAGTTGATGTAGTTATTGCATGTGCAATATTACACAACTACATCATGATGACCTGGGGAGCCGATAGCAAAAGGGAACTGCATTTTCGAAGGAGGGTTGAGAGTCAACTCGTAATTGACGGAGATGATGGTTTTTCGCAATTGACTCAAGGGCATGTTGATCATGACGTTGGCATCAATCTGCGAGATGCCATAGCGACGTAGTTGTGGGAGGCCTACCTAAGTCGCTAGCACTTGTAATTAAACATTGTTCTACATTTCATATGAAATTTTTATGTTGTGTTCATTGTATTGCATTCTAAATTATGTATGTTTAAACTATTACAGGTTATTGTTGAATGGGGTTTTGTATGTGGTTTTCTTTATGGGTGCATGAATTGTAAATGTTGCTTGATACAGATGCATCAGTGCTGAATATAAGAAGTGGTCAAGTGATTGCAGGATATTATTGAATGAGCTGATTTCTTACTGCTTGCATTGTGCATGTGTATTTGAATGGGTTGATTTCTTACAGGTTATTGTTTATGGGTGCATGAATTTTGAATGTTGCTTGATACAAATGCATCAGTGCTGAATATATGTAGCGCTCAAGTTATTGCAGGTTATTGTTGAATGGGCTGATTTCGTACTGCTTGTATTGTGCATGTGTATTTGAATGGGTTGATTTCTTAGTTCTTGTATTTTGAATTATGTATGTTTAAACTATTACAGGTTAATTGTTGAATGGGCTGGTTTTGTAGATAGTTTTCTTTTTATGGACGCATCAATTGTGAATATTGCTTGATACAAATGTATCAGTGCTGAAGTTATTACATGTTATTGTTATTACATCTCTAGAATGGCAGTGTATAATATATCCAATGGCTACTCAGTTGCAGATTCCATGGGGTGGTCCTCGTCCAATGAAATGATAAATGGTATAAAGAGGGACTGGAACCCCCTAGAACAGGATATGATCACAATGGTGGGTCCTACATCTTCATCACCACTCATAATTTCATCAAATGTGGATTACCCCGATGGAGCATAGTTTTATGTAGCGCATTGGATATTATACATCCCTTTTCTAGAACATCTAATGCCTCCATAGAGTTTCAATATTTTGACCCCAAGTGTCTTGCATATTTTTGTGTACTTCTGACTCTCAAACTTCACTCGTAGTTTATCCATTGGGCCACATAGCATGCAAATCTTGAAATGTTCATTGATTAGTGAATTTATTCTATTCTGCATTTTGCATTTTCTTTTTTTTTTAAAAGATCTTTTGGTTCCAATACCATGATATGAAACATTTTGTATTTTTCTTTTCATTGTTTATAAGTACTATATATTTTGAGAAAAGTTGTCAAAAAAATATATATTAAAAAAGTGAATGCACAAAAACTAAATCGTGGAAACACAAAATCATGCAAACAAAAAATCGTTACAAGAATAAGATAGAGACCACAAATCTCACAAAGGTAGACTATACTTCTCTATGGATTTTGCTTGGTCTTCACGCATGTCCATACTTCTTTGCAAAAAAAGAAACAATGTGCACCTATTCTTTGCAAGAAAAAGAAACAGAAAATAAGTTACATAACTGCCACTGCTTTAGAAAAGTTCAAAATGATATGGGCTTTATAAAAATTACATGACTGCCACTGATTTTGGAAAACTTCAAGATGATATCTACCCCATGATAATTCTTTTGGTAAGGACTATAGGCCGGTTTGGAAACCAAAATGCAATTTTATCATGTGGTGTCAGTGGTGGACATATAAAAAATGTAACACTTGCTAATGGGATGAAAGCCAGTCTTTTCTCTAATCCAATACAGATACTCAGTTATTCTTTAACTTCTCAAGGGGCTATCAAACACAGAAACCAGGAACTTCTTAACTTCCTAGGAGATTATCAAACACAGAAACCAAGAACTTCTTAACTTCTCAGGGAGGTTATCAAACACAGAAACCATGAACTTCTTAAGTTCACAGAACTTAAGAACTTCCAATTTACAGTTCCTAAACTTGCTTCCAGCTATCAAATAGGCCCTATGTGAAATAGATTTAGACACCAAATCAATTTGCCACTTAAAAACAGTGTCACCACCACCTAAAAGCAACACGTAACTCCAATTCTCCTTATTATTAGCTAACATGTAACACCACCCAAAAGAAAAAAAGTTGAGGGACAAGAGAGAGAAAAGGGTTCGGCAATCTATGACGGCAGTTTAGAAGAAAGAGTTTCTGAAATCACAGCACTCCTGCAGTGGAACACTCTGGAGTCACAGCGCTCTGGCAGTTGAACACTCTGGAGCCACAAGGCTCTGGCACGATGTAAGTGCGGTCCGACAGTGGATCAAGAACTCAGGCACTATGTAAGTGCGGTCCGACAGTGGGACACTCAGGAGTCACTGTGCTCCGGCACTGTGTAAGTGCGGTCCGACAGTAGAACACTCTGAAATCACAGCGCTCTAGCACTATGTAAGTACAATCCGGCAGTAGAACACTCTGGAATAACAAGGGTCCGACACTGGCGTCCAACAGTGTAACACTCTGGAGTCACAGGGCTCAGGTAATGTATAAGTGTGGTCCGACAATACGATGGTGCGGTCCAACATTGTGCTACTGGGGTCCAAAAGTCACGTCAAATCTGGCCAAATTGAATTTTGTGTACGGGAAGAGCATTTCCGTCTAAACAAAATGAAAATTTTCCCTTGAATTAAAATCTATCTCAAAAATAGATTTATTAAGAGGCCTGCATTTCTACGTATGCGGGCTTGGCCGCATTGAAACCAGGTCCAAAAGAAAAACATTGGTGCTTACTTATTCAAGTGCGGCCTCTTTTCAAATCAATCTCAACATTAAACACGACATAATCTCAAGCTCAATGATCATGAATATGATAAGAAGTAATAGACTTTGAACCAGTGGTTTAAAAAAAGGATCGATGCCCCTGATCGAGCACTCCAAAAACCCATCCGGATCTATGAATCGGTGATACGGATCGGGAATCGGTCCGATTAAGCCTTAAAAAAATTTCAAATAAATTATCAAAATTCATTATAAATGTTCTCTTTTAGGAATCCAATAAGAAATGAGTGTACTATATTATTAACTTTCATTTTTTTATCAATTTGTGAATATTGAAATGCTCTTTCCCTATATAAACTTATGTTAACCATTAAATTTACATCACATAAAACAAAAATCATAGAATTATCATGGATAAAATATATATTTATACATAGGCTATAATAAAGAGTAGACTAAATCAATGAAACAATGGCCACTAAAATCTCGTTTTGGAGAAAAAACCTAATCCGCTAAAAAAACCCAAATTATTACAACCTAACTAACTATAATCCAAAATTATTATAACCTAACTAATTATAATATTATATACTGAAATTATAATTATTAGTTTACATTTTATAATTATTTTATTATACAAATAATAACAAATTCAAAATATTTTATGATATTATCTAATTTAAAATTTATCATTGACAACTGTAAGAAAAATAGTACATTACATGATTTATAATATAAAAATTAATAAATAAAATAAAAGATTTGGTTATCAATGTAAAAATTAATAAAATGCTTATAGATTTTAGAAATAACACTTTAATTTTTCAAAAATTTAATTTTTAGGTTTCTATAATAAATTTAGTGAAAGAGATTGTTATTCGAAAGAGAGAGATTTTAAATAGAATAAATTTTTTATTTTTTATTTTTTATACCTTTTATATTATTTACAACAAAAATAATTATACTACTATATACAACAAAAATTAACTGCTATACAACAAAAATTAATATAACATATACCCAAGGAGATTCAACCTTGGGATGTCAAAGAAAAGAGCAAAAGTCATAACCATCGCCCCTCCTCACTATATGTGATAGTATATTATTTATTAATAGAATATATTTACATTCCATCTTCATTTAATGATGTTTGGAAATTATCCCACATGGATATTCAACTTTGCTATATAAATAACTATGTAATATGAAATGAAGCATGCGTGTGGAAACACAGAGGCAACCCTACATGTGATATGTGCCTTGTGATTTTGTCGCACATGTTACACGTGCGCGTGTGATGTACGTGGATGTATGTCATCGGGCGGTTCGCCAGGCAGTTTCGTCTATCATGCTAGAACCGAAACGGGCAGCCGATTCCCAAGTCGAACGACTTTTCAAACCCTGCTTTGAACATTAAAAATTGATCAACTCAAAAGAATTAGCATGAGCACTCCAAAAATGCTCAAAAGGTAAAGACCAAGTTCGCATCTTTTTAAAAGGAAATGTACACCCATTGTTGGTTCCCCCTCTTAACAAATGATGCACAGAAATTGATCAACTCAAAAGAATTAGCATGAGCACTCCAAAAATGCTCAAAAGGTAAAGACCAAGTTCGCATATTTTTAAAAGGAAATGTACACCCATGGTTGGTTCCCCCTCTTAACAACATGATGCACACAGTATACATCTGAACTTTTGTAAGCCATCTTTACTCGCGAGCGTGTTTAAAATTTTGGATCTAGGGGGGATGGCTCATCCATAAATCGGTGTCAGATTATTGAATCAATGATCCGGATCTAGTATGATTTGGTAACCTAAAAGAACATCAACATATATATTAAATAAAATAAAAATTAAGGTAGACATTTATGTGGTGAGGTCTAGTGGGGTTCAAAAAATATTAAGTAAATTTAAAAATAGTAAAAATATATAAAAAAGGTTTTAGTAGAGATCTAGACCGCAACCCATACCATCATAGAGCCAGTTTGTTTCCAACCGATTCTCATTCGGCTCGACTCAATGATACAGATTGAAAATAGCAAGGTTTTATAACGTTGCATGATAATAAAGTAAACCAAACTTCGGTTGCAAATTGGTCCTTTATAGCATTTTTGGAACCACACATTTTGAAACTTAAGGGACAAAAATAATTTTGATCTTCATGTAAACAGATAAATAGTCTCTTTACTTACAATCCCATTTTTTTTTATGGGATTATCTACAAAAAAACTATTTATCTTTTGTATATGGAAATCATAATCATTCACGTCTTTTAAATATCAATTTGAGTGGTTGTAAAAGTGTCATTGAATAGACATAAAGTTAAAAAAAAAATTCTTAGATTTGAAGATTCACCCAAAGCTATTATATTTAAATCTAATCAGTGGGAATGATTGTGACCTTCATGCACAAAAGATGAATGATCTCTTTGTAGATAATCCAGCCCCTAATTTTGAATATTTGATTTTTCGATCTCGAGCGGAAAAATCTTAAAAAGATATCAGAAAGTATAGAATGAGATCATTTACCTTTGATACTAGGTGGTCACATTAATCTTGACCATTAGATGTGAAATTAAGTTGATGCAATTATTCTATTGATCGAGCTCAATTTTAAAAAAGAATTTCTCAAACTTTGTAACACATCTTGGCTATCAAATTTCACATTCAATAATTGTAAAAAATTATGATCACCTTGTATAAAAAATAAAAGATATCATTGTATCTAATCTAAAAAGATATTTTTTACGCATAATCCACATTTGCCGTTACGTGTTACATGAGGGCAAAAATGTGAAATTCTAGTTACAGAATCTATCCCCTCGTGGAAAGTAGAACACATCCATTTCCTCTCCCTTCTGGAAACTACGACACCGATTCATCCCCGGGCACACCTGTACACGCTACAGAAGAGAGGGAATACTGAAAATAAGAGGGAGGGAGAAAATAGTGAAAAGAAGAGAGAGAGTAGTAAAAGTAAGATAATTCTCCAGAGACTTCCACAACAAACCAGAAAATTGTAGAGAAAAAAAACAATCTTCTCCCATAAATACCCATTACGCCGCTCTGTTCCTTTCATAAGAGTTCCATCCAAAGCTCTTGTAAAACACCAGCGAGCCTACTGTCTCTGTTTGAATTTTGAAGCTAGGTTCCAAATCATCCCTCATTTCTTCTGTGATCCGAACCAGGCCATAAACCACCACAAAAATGGCGCTTGTTCCGAGCTTCTGGGGGCCGCAGAGGAGCAGCATCTACGATCCCTTCGCCCTCGATATATGGGACCCCTTCGAGGCCTTCACGGGCTCAGCTGTGGCCTTTCCGAGGGGCACCACCGACGATGTCGCCCCCTTTGTGAACGCGAGGTTCGACTGGAAGGAGACCGACGACGCCCACATGTTCAAGGCTGACCTCCCTGGCGTGAGGAAGGACGAGGTGAAGGTGGAGTTGGAGGATGGGAGGGTGTTGAAGATAAGCGGCGAGCGGAGGAAGGAAGTCGAGGAGAAGGGCGACACATGGCACCGAATCGAGAGAAGCCAGGGGAGGTTCCTGAGGAGGTTCAGGCTGCCTGAGAACGCCAAGGTTGATGCAGTGAAGGCCACCATGGAGACTGGGGTGCTCACTGTGGTAGTGCCCAAAGGGGAGGCCACTCCTAAAAGCGATGTGAAGGCCATTAAAATCAATTAAGAGCTGAGAAAAATGCTTGAAAATAATGGAAGCAGGAATAATAGTCAATGATGAATAGAAAGTTATCATCTATGGAGGCGTTGTAGTGGTAATCTCTGTGTATATATTATGTAGTTATGGGTTTTAGAAGTGGTTTTGAGTGTGGGGTTTTGTTTATGAATAGCTTTGAAGTGTGTTTTTTTTTTATTGCAGTGTTTTATTACTGTAATTAAGGAGCAGAAGTCTTTTGCTAGGTTGTTTATGCGAGAAACTAATGGAGCTTGTAAATATTTTGTTCAAAACAAAGGAAAAATCAGGAGTTGCTTATATGCAAAGATTATTGTTGCCCATCAATTGACCCCTTGTGTGGATTTTGGAGTACCCAAAGAAAAATTTACAGAGTTAAAATTTAATCAAAAGTATTGTTGTGTAGCTTTCTTTTACAAAATTATTAAGGGGGTCAAGAAGCATAAGAGGATTTGATTTTTCTACATAAAGGAGCACAATTTACGTTGTGATTTTCATTCAGCTTCTCTTTAAGAAATATTTTTGAAGTTGCCCAATTTGCTCTTGTTAATTGGTGGTGACTCAAAGGAGGCAATTGGGCCCCTGTGAGCAAGGAGTATATGGCCTGGAATTATGGCGAAAGTTGGGAAAAGGCTAGTCATCATCTGGCTCGAGGAGTGGTTAATTGAGAATTGAAAGTGAAAATTAGAAAATATAAGTGAAAATTAAAAAGTATAATCCTCTGGTTAAATTGGTTAAATGAGAGTTAGGAAGTGGAAATTTAAAACTAATTGTAATTGTTAACTAATATATTTTGAATTGCTTCGTGGCTTGATGAGGTGTTAGTGGCTGTTAAATGATATCGTATCAAATTTACAACCAAATAAATAAAGAAGTGGCTCTGCAATGTCATTTTGGCATTTTATAGTTCTAATTTTAACTAAGATGTCTCAATCGAGTTGTACAAATTAATATGCTTTATGATTTTAAGATTTCCATTTATATGCGATCTAGACCAGGCGACCATCATTTTTCAAGGGGTGTGCTTCGCATAAGGTTGCAGCCTTGAACAATCCAATTAAGGCGCACCTTTAGAATTTATCTTAAATGTAATTTTGTTATCAAAAATTAAAATTTTTAGGATGGCTTGAGAATTTACTTTCATTTTTAATTATAAAATACTTTCATTTTTAATTATAAAATTTTAAATTTTAAAAATGGTTTTAGATCTATAAACAAATAAAAATTTTGAAAATTAATGGTCTAGATAAATTTTGAAAATTTATGATCTAGATAATATATTGTTAGATACATTATTCACACTAGAAATCTTTTTATCTTTTCATATTGCCGAGATGATCAACTAGAGAGTTTTACGACCTCCAAACAACCTTCTATGATAGATTTTTGAGGTGCATATTTAAAGTTGCAACCCTATGTAAACCTTTGCTTTTTCAAATTGAACTCTTGAGAGAAGACCCCATCAAAACATTCTCCACATCTAACTCTTGACTCCTTCCCCTTGTCTCAAGGTGTACATATAAGGGGACATGGCAAGGTATTTTTATAGGAATTTTTTTGGGTAAGTGGGGGAGAAGGACCCCTACCCAAATTTTTATTAATAAAATAATGAAAAACATATTAACTTACCACATTATAATAGGATAGTTGTGTCAAGTCATGCAATAATAAGAGAAAATTTGGCGGTCAACAACGTCAAATTGTTGCACCTACATAAGCATCAGCTACCATGTTCGCCTCCCAAAAGATATGAACAATAAACAACATGTGGGACGATATCCTTGAACAGCAATTCTCAAGTAATATTTGTAATTTCTATGGGGCACTAGAACGATTTTGAATATCATCTGCTAGTAAATAATCACTTTCTATTTATATCGAAAAGCAGCCTATTTGAATAATTAAGATAATACATTCTTCAAGATGAAGCACTTTCTATTTATATCGAAAAGCAGCCTATCTGAATAATTAAGATAATACTTTTTTTAAAAGCCTGGAATTCTGTATAATTATTAGATGCAACTCTAAAGTGTTTAGCAAACGTTTCCACAAATTCACCATTGTTGCTTTTTATGATTCCACCCTCTCCTGTCAAACCAGGATTATGCAAGGACGTACCATCAATATTCAACTTATAATTGAGCTTCAAGAAATGACCATACAACTGGGATCAAGGATTTTGGCTTCTGTTGGAGCCAGTTAATCTGTAAATTGCCATTAACTGCCTTCTTTGACAATGGAACGTCCATTTTTTAACTTTTGCTAGAGCCTTAACTTGTGAAGTAATACGAATTACAACATGCTCCCTCCTTAAAGTGTTAGATCTAAAGATTCGTTTGTTCCGCTTCTCCCATAGATGTCAGATTGTTGTGAGAAAGATAGCCGTCCAGATGTCGAGTAAACCCTGTGATTTGAATTTGAAGGCTACCCACCTACAAAGAATATCCAGGGTCGTAGTACCAGGCACAAATCGTTTGCAACACCGTCAAGCTAAAGATTGTCAAACAATCCGTGAAAAAGAATAATGAAACAAGAGGTGGCATATATTGTCCTCGTTGTTTCTACAAAATGGGAATATAGTAGCCATATGTATACCTCGCTGCTGAAATATGGTTGAATTCGGTAACCGATTATGCATAGCTAGCTATGAAAACTACTTAGCTCTTGGGTGACATTTTGAATACCAAAGAGCACGAATTAAAAGGATGGGGTGACCTTTTATATCGAATGAAATTCCATGCTGATTTGATTGAGAAAGTTCCATTGGCAGAATGAATCCATACCAATAAATCATCTTTAAGATGAAAGGGAAGAGTATATCGCTCCTCATCTCCCCATATTGTATTCAATAAAATTGAAGTATGTGAAGGCAAAGTCCATGATGGGGGGTTACCATCAATAAACTCTGAAACATTTCTCCCTCCAAGTTCCCCTAAATCCATCTGCCCATTTGCATGTTAAAAATACCTGATTGACTGCACTGATAGCCAAGGGTTTATCAAAAAATCCATCGTCTGACAATTACCAACGCACCAATGGACATTATCTTTTAGCTAAGATAGACCAGTCTTTTTATAGGATTCCACTACCCATTCTACTGTATTTTATTATGTTGTGATAAGGAGGTTAAGAACAAATAAAAAATTATATTTGATAAAATGGCATTGTGTTAATTTGGTTCACCAATCTAGATCAGCGAATCACAATAATTCTCAAACTTAAGAGTAAGTCTATAAAAATTTAAAAAGTATAAAAATAAAGAGTATAATTGTTGGGAATTAGGAGATTCATCCTAATTGAATAGCCTATTTCTTGATGAACTTATCCAATTCTTGACAATTTCAGCTCCGGCAATCTAAATCAAACTAATTTTAGTTTCTAACTAGGAACCTGGTCTTCCAATTTGGAATGGAATTTAGATAACTCAATTGTTTTAGAAGTGTTAATCCATTTTCCCTCACCTTGTAAGGACGAATGTGCCATTTGCATGACACATGATTTGTCGAAAACAAAAGTAATTGACGAAAATGTTCTTGTCTTTTAGCCTAGGCGTACTTTTTTCCCTTCCTACGAAACAATATCAAAAGAATTTCATACTATGATTCTATTTATCAGGTTGCATTTACTCCTAGTCAATAAACATCAAATTGAATACGAAACAATATCAAAAGAATTTCATAGTATGATTCTATTTATCAGGTTGCATTCAATAAACATCAAATTGAATCGTTTGAGGAGACCAAATTCGAAATTTTTTATTTTTATTTTTATTTTTATTTTTGAGTCTAATCAATAACACTCTTACTGCCATCTAAATTGAAATCTGATGGGTAAGAGTGATTGTAACTTCTTTGTTTCAAAAGTAAAGTGGTCTCTTTGTAGGGGTGGCAACAGGTCGGATCGGGTTCAGGTCCAATCTCGAAAAACATTAATGGGACCTAGACTCAGACCAGATTGGATGCAACCAAAAAATAAAATATATATATATATATATTTAAATGTTATATATATGAGTAATGATCCTATAGGACCCTCCCCCACCCATGTGTGTAGGACCCCAAAGAATCACCGTTAAATTTGGTACAGATCTCTAAAAAAGTTATCATGTGGGTATAGAACTTGACTTTTTTAAAGATCCGTACCAAATTTA
>NW_006494895.1:90922-118292 GCF_000471905.2 Amborella trichopoda
GAAACAGCAACAGACGGCACCATGTCCGTGGCGATTTCACCTGTTCTTTTTACCACTACGAATATGCTATATCGATGACGGTACTACCATGGACATGCTAGGTTTGTGGTGGTCTTTTAATTCATGCCATCCGAAAAAATCAGACGGCACCGAGCCTATGGGCGAAAACATTGTTCATTTTTTCCCATAGGCATTGCGTAGTGTCTTCCTATATATATATATATATATATATAGTAAACCTTACAATAGCTGAGCAGCTATAATGAATAGTAATATAGGTGGAATCTCAACCGTCAATTCTTCATCAAATAGTTCAACATACATATTACTATTTTAATTTTAATGTTTTTTCTATAAGTCTGATTAAGATGAAATTTTGAATGTATGTACGTAACACTATTTCACACCATATAAAAATATAAAACAATCATTTTCAATAATTTAAAATGATTAAATTACCCCAGTCATTTTTTAGGGGTATTTCGATCATTTTATATTTTAGGAAACATTTTTTATATATTTTTTAATTGTGCGCCGTATTTTTAGTACACATTAACTTCAAGCGATTGGCAGAGTTTTAGTTTAAGCTCTTCTTTAGTCATGTTTGGGTTTTGTTGTTGCAAAAGGGCCACATATTCTGAAATGTCCATTTTGGAGGTGATGGAGAGGATATAAATCTCATTTTGATTTTGTTGGGATTTAAGGAGTCGTTTTTGTAGCTATCTCACCATTTAATAGAGATTTGGTACTCCCATTTTAAAATCCAAGGGATTTGATATAGGACCATAAAATATATGTGAAAGTTTCTTTTTAAACTTTTCTTATTGAAATCAAAGAATTTTCCCTGAGAAATTTGGAGTTCCGTTGGAAGTATCTGGTCTGTGGATCCCCATATAGAGAACCAGTTTTTAAACCAGTTTGGGAAATCATTTGGGTCAGTTATTTTAAACTGAATGTACCAACTGTGAGAATTTTTTGTATTTTGGTACGCGAAGACTTCATCCCAAGCCTTCATATATTTATAATAATGGTAGGATTTGATTTTAAATCCTTTTTCTTTGATAACCCTTGGTTTTAAGGGATCGAGTCCCCATTCTTTATAGGTGATAACCCCTTTTGATTTGAAATTTGGAGTAGGCTATTTCACTATCATTGTTTCTGGAATGATGCACTACAAAAATTCATTCTGTTTCTATTAAGATACATTTGTACCATTTCGTGCATCTATCCCCATTATTTGGATGCATATGTTGCTTGAGATATAAGGTGGCTATTTTAGTCGGATGTTTGGACTGATGCTCGTCTTCAATGACCAGCAATGGAATATATGTTGTTTCTAAGTATATTGATTTTGCACTCAGAGTTTGAGTGTATACTGGATTTTGAGAGGGGGATATGTCACTATCCTGTATTTGTTTTCTTATTAAGGATTTTGGTGTTGATGGGGATGCCAGGGATGAGCCTGGACTAGGAACTATCTCCATTGTTTGTCTTTGGTGTTGCTTGCCTCTTTTGTCCTCCCTGCATAAATTTTCAAGTCAAGAAGTCAGGCAAATAATTATTTTGGCCATTAATATGTTCAATAGTAAATTCAAAAGCAGAAAGGATACCTTGCCATCGTGCAAAGATTTGTTTGGAAACGAGATTTTTCATGTCTTTTTAGAGGATGTCTTTAGCTGCTTTACAATCCGTCCTTAGAAGGAATGATTGATTGAGTAGATCACTTTGGAATTTAATAATGGCGTGGACTATTGCAAGTATCTCCTTTTTTACAGTTAAGTAATTTTGTTGAGCAGGATTCCAGATTTTAGAAGTACACTGGACCAAATGTTCTTGATTATTTACCTTTTGTTTTAGTATAAGACCAAACCCTTGTTCTGAAGCATTTGTTTCAACTATTTTGAATGCTATAGGACAAGATAGGGCCAGGCATGGTAATTCTTTAACTTTCATTTTGATCTTTTTTACAGCTTTGGTATGTTCATCCGTCCATGCTGGAGGATTCTTCTTAATCTTTGAAATAGGGGTTTTGCATCGAGTGCTAAATCTTTATAAAAATCTGAAATATAATTTAGGCAACCAAGAAATCTTTGTAATTCAGTTTTGCCTAAAATTATATCTGGGAATTTAGATGCAAATTCAATTGCCCTATCAATAGGGACAATTCTTCCTTGGACACTATTATGTCCTAGAAATCTATATTTTGTTTGGCAAAGATTTATTTTTCTTGCAGAGACTACTAGGCCAGTATTTTTATTGCTTTGATAAATGTACTTAAATGTTTCCAATGCTGCTCAATTGATTCTGAGAAAACAAGTACATCATCAATATAAACAATCATAAATTTAGTATAGGGATTAAAGATTTCATTCATAACATTTTGGAACTCAGAGGGTGCATTTTTTAATCCAAATGACATAATATTCCATTCAAATTGTCCAAACGGGACATTAAAAGCAGTTTTATATTGTCTTCTTTGGAAATTTGGATCTGCCAATAAACTGATTTGAAATCAAATTTTGAAAATATACAAGCATTAACTAGCCTATCCAAAAGATCCCTTTTGTTTGGGATTGGATATCTAATCCATCTCAAGACTTTGTTGAGTGGTTTGTAATTCATAACTAGTCTTAGAGTTCCTCTTTCAATTTCTGAGGCATTTTCCACATAAAAGGCTAAACAGCTCCATAGTGACGAGCTTTTCCTGATAAGCCTTTTTTCTAATAATTCTTTTATTTCTTTTTTTACAAATTTCAAGTAACCTATTATTCATTTGAATAGGTCTTGCTTTAGTAGGAATTTTGCTTTCCCTGAAGTCTGCTTCATAAGGTAATTTTACTATGTGTTGTTTTCTATCTCAAAAGGCATTAGGGATTTCCCCACAGATATCTTTTTCCATATTTGTTTTTAAGGATTTGATTTTATTTTGTGTTTCTGGAGGAGACAATTTTTCTTCTATATTTTTATATTTTATTTCTTCTTTTAGATGGTACAAAAAAAATTTCTTGGAAGAAATCGTGTCTCTAATTTTGTTAATCTCATGGACTCTGGGCTTTTCAATAAAGGTAAACTTTACCTTATGCCCTTCTATGCTAGCTTCTATCCCTGTATCATCTATTTTTATAAGGTAAAGCATAGTAAAAAAATGGAGTCCTAAGATAACAAGCTGCTTAAACTTTTCACCATTATGAATGGAAAGTTGAAACAAGTACCATTATTACAAACTGCAGTATCTGTTAATTTGTACTTTTTAAGCATTTTACTACCCGTCTGCCATATTAAGGATTTGAGTAGTTTTGCTAAAATATTTTGTTAGACTAATCCTTCATTGATACAGTTTAGATCTGCACCTAAGTCTATTAGAGCAGTGGTTTGGAAGCTGTATTCTTTTTGTACCACGATTTTAATATTGGTAAACCATTTTTTAGTTATAATTATATCTACTAAGTTTACATATTTGCAAGTTTGAACCTTTTTTATTATATTCATACCAGTTTTAGAAGTTTCAGGTTTTGGAAGGGTATCTTCGACAGTCGATATTATGCTCAGTGATTAATTGATCAAATTCTTCTTCTACATTTTCTTCTTCAATTGCTTCTCGGATTGAATCCCGAGCTAGCTCTAATGTTTGAACCCTTGATTTTAAAGCTATCAGTTCATTTATGACTTCATTAATTTCATATTTCAGTTCAAAAATTGAAAGTTCTTTTTCTTTATGGGTTTTATTTTGTACTCTTTTCAGAATATCATGGAAGCTATAGTCTTCTTTTGTAGGGACAAGAGAAGAGTTGGGTTTTCTTGATGGGGTTTTTGACATATTGATATATTTTACTAAGGCTTCTTTCTTAGCCTCAGGGTCTATTATTTTGTCAATAAGGTCTATAATTAAATCTTCTTCTTTTGTAAGGGTACTGATATTCAATCCATTCATGCTATTATTGCTTTATAATAGTTACATTGGCAATTCTCCTTTTCTTTTTCTAGGTCATTCTCACAGTCAGAATCTGAATCGGAGCTACTAAAAATGATATCCACATCATTGATCTCTCTAATTAGCATTTCTTCTCCTGACTCAGAAGAGTCTGAGCTTTCATTTTCAATTTGGAGTATCTCAAATAATTGTTTTTTGATATGGTCATCTAATTCTAAAGAATTAATCTTCTTTTGGACCCTACATTTGTTTTTATAATGGCCAATCTTGCCACAGTTATAACAAACAGGGATTTTTCTTTTTCCCTTGTATTTGAAAGATGGTTTGTCTTTTAGAAATTTTTTGGAGAATTTATCTTTTGTTTTTTGGTAATGTCTGAACTTCCTTCTTTTGATTGTCTCATGTTTTCTTTTGGGAAAAAGCTTGGAATGAGTTAAAGTATTTAATCCAAATTGTTCACAAAAATCTCCTAGCTCTTTCCTCCCCGTTATTCTTTGTTTTTTCAACCTACGTTTTAAGTCTATGCATTGAGCCAGACCCTCAGCACAAATTTCTATTGATAACTCACCTAAGGTATATAAAGAATAAGGAATAAGTCCCCCATGTTTGTTTTTTAGTCTGGTTTTTACTTTTTCTGCCAAGAGATGTGGTAAACCAGCTATGAATTTCTATTTCCAATGATCTGATTTGCTATCTTCCCTTGACAGTAGCAGGGAGAAGAATACATCTTTGTACCATTTATAATGAGAGAGGGTTGGACACCTAAGGTTAGATAATAAATCCTCAGATCTTGCTGCCAACAGAGTAGTACTTCTTACAAAATGGAGGGTTATAGTATAGATTAATGCATTTACTGCATCACCCTCTTGTACTATATTGTCTTGGTCATCTTCTTTTTTTACTATCCATTGTTTTGTAGCATTTAATATCTGATTTTTGGAGTCTTCATCCATATGAAAGTCCCACCAACCTCTTAGCCAACCAGTGAATCCACAAATTATTGCTTTGGCTATCTCTTGGTCCTGATTTCCACTTGCCTTGCAAGCGGTGGCATATATAGTCACGTGTTTCATGAGATCCAGGATTTGGTTTTTTGCCATACCAACAATATTCCAATTTACTATAGATTTTCCAGAGTAAGAAACTGACGTTGATATCAAATCTTCTTCTATCTGCAGATCTACAGGGGTAGGTTTGGGATAGTACATTCGAGTTTGGGATACTGGTCTCACCTTTTTGCCATAATCAATCCTATTTATTTCCAAGCTTTCAGTTTTAAAAGCTTTTTCCATTTGTTCAATCTCTTCATCAGGTGCCTTTTCTAGGACCGGAACATCTCCCTTTTGGGTTTTAGAGGATTGAGCCTTATCATTAATATTCAATTTCTTCAATCTTTTGACCAGTTCATCTATTAGTTTACTATTCTCTTCTTTTTCCTTTATCCCTTGAAGGCTGAATTTTCCTGTTTCAATACTTGGAGGAGGTTTAAATAGGACAGCTTCCTTCTTCTTATCCAAACTTCAGGGTTCAAGAGTTGGTTTTAATTTATTTATGGCATTCTTTATTCGGGTGGTTTGTTTTCTTATTTGTTTGGAGGAAAATGTTCGTATAATTATTGTGATCGATAATATGGGGTATTTTATCAAGATTGTTCATACTTTGATCACCTTCTTTGGGTCTTAATTTTAGGGGTGAGGCTCTCATTTCAATTTTTTCCCCTAATTTTTCTCCTGTAAGTATTAGACTAGTCTCAGGAGGATGAATGGACTCAATTATTTCTCCCTTGGAGGTCTGAAATGTCTAAAAGGATTTTTCTACCATATTTATTTCAATCGTTGGAATTTTGATGTTAAAATCTTTTGCTATATAGTTTAAGCATTTGAAAAACTTGACCGTCGCCTTGTATTTTATCATAAATCTATTAAATTTATAATGAAAGGCATCTCTCAAAGGTTCTTTATATTCTTTAAAAAACCATTCTCTTATGAATTTGTTTTCTTTAGAGTAAAAGTCCTTTCTAATCCATTCTTTGTCAATTACAAATTCTTTCTTCTGTATAACATTAATATCAAAGTCTAGATCTGAAAGAGTTGGTTCTTGTTCTTCTAGTTCAGAAGAAGCTGGGGTTTCAACTCTATAGACTGGTTGTTGAACCTGATTTGAAGTTTTATTTAGTCTTTCAATGATAGACCTTTTATGGGAAGATAGTCGTTCATGTTCTGATTGTGGAATTGAAGACGTAGAACTTCTAGGAGGATCCCGGATACTAGGTTCAGCTATTCTTAGTGTGGTCCTTCTTGAGGATGAAAAACTGATTTCTATCTCTCCACCTGAATATTCTATTATTTGATCAAGGTCTTTGCTATCCGGAATCTTGATTTGGGATTCTGTTTGCAAGGACCATATTTCAGGTAATTTTACCTGGGACCATGCTATAGACTTTGGTATGACAAGGTTTGATTTTTCCATGTTGTTTGGAAAAATATTGTTTGACCCTTTGAATCCATTTGCGTAGCATTTGGACATAAGGAGTTCATTACCTTATAACATATTCGGTAGACAAAAGCTAAGTGTTGTGAGACAGGGTCCATGTCGAAACCTTGAGTTTTAAGGTTTAACGTTAAGATCTTTAAGAGATTTGGATCTGTTAGGGCCACTGAAAAGTTTGGAAAATAGTTGAAGTAGATAGGCCTATTACAGAGACTGGATTCTACTATTCCTAGCAAGGAATCAGTAAATTGCTTATGTCTGCTGTCTCTTAAACAAAGTAGAACAAAATTCTTTAATCATGGTCTGGTTAAGGGCTTGACAGTTATTTGAACAAGACCAATGTGTAAATAATTATATTCTTTCTTTTTATGGTCTTCAATCATTCTTGGGGAAAGTAGTTGGAATTTATCTTGGGTTTCCATGACAGAAATACTTTGTTCTATAGTTTTGATAGAAAAACTAGTTTTAAATTCAAACGTTCCTTTACTATAGATATCGAAAACCGGTACCTTAAGTATGTTCCAGTTTTGAATATGTTTTTCTATATTATCTATTATTATTTCTTCACGATTATTAACACGTAATGTATTACTAGTAGTAGCCAATCTATTAGATAGAGTTCTGATAAAGTTTACCATCATAATTCCAGTCAATCAGAAACAATCCCTACACTTTTCTGGCTTGATATTTGGGTCACGACGACTTTGAAGTTACTACTGCAAACTGTTTTCATAATCCTATATAATAGTCCAGTTTTCTACTGGTACTACAGTTATACCACTGTAAAAGTAACTTGCCTCTGATACCATAAAGCGCACAAGAACACTAAAACAATAAATAGACAGACAAACAGATATCAGAGCCAATGCTATCTGTTTTGGATATGCATTGGATATATATATATCTGTGTGTGTGTGTGTGTGTGTGTGTTATTTAAATATTACAACTAAAAATATAGTTATATTTATTTAAATATTATATATTAAATATTATTTAAATATTAACACTATTCGAGTAGCATTCAAATTGGGTCCACATAAACCCAAACCCGGATCAGAATAGTGTTCGAGTCCAAGATTTGGACCCAATCCCAAGTTGGGTCGAATGCCACCCGAATGACTTTGTATGAATTTCTATATTAAAAAGTAAACTAGAAATAGTAAAGAGCGTGTACACTATGCTCTCACGGAAGCATACTATGCACCTACTCCCTAGGGTAGATGACTTGCATGTAAAGATCTTGTTTTAATCTAAAATTCTGGAAACCGCAAAAAATCCTCAAATGATTATTTTCGAAAGATAAACTTTGAATATAAATTGTTATTACATTTAGATCTCATCCTCAACAAATTGCATGGTCTTTGTTCTTCTTCTTCTTTTAGTACATGGCATGATCTTTGTTCGATTTTGAGACTTTTTCTTTTAAGTGCATAGAGAGTGCCATTTAAAAAAAAAAAATTTGTTAAGGTAAGTCTTAAGCCGATAATCTAGGAGCATGGAGAAATTTAGGAAGATAACACTCATAAAATTAGAGTTGGGTGGGCGAAAAAGAAATATGCATTTGGAGTTTTATATGATCGTCGCATATAATGAAATTGAATGTCAAGTTGATAGGACAACTATAAGAGCAATCATGTTTCTATAGGATGGAATGTTGGTTAGTCAAAAAACATATCCATATGATGAGTATAGCTGAGATGAAGATGTTAATACGGATGAGTGGCAAGATAAAAAAAGATAGATTCAGAATAAATATATCTAATGAATTTAGGGGCGGCTCCAATAAGCGATAAAATGAGAGAAAGTAAACTTAGGTGGGCTATCTATATGCAGCATAGACCTAATACAACACTAGTTAGAAGAGGCAATCTAGTTCAAGTAGAAGGCTTTGAAAGGGCAAGGAAAATGACTAAAAGTACATGGATGGAAGTAATGAGAAGAGATGTGGTTATTTATAATCTGACTCAGGCTATGACCATCGATAGAGCAAAATAGTAGAACATGATTCATGTAGCCAACCCTAAATAGTTGAGATAAGGCTCGGATGATGATGATAATAAGTTTACAAGCTAAAAATGTTACATTCCCAAAATTTTGGATCCTTTAATTATTCCTAAATCGAGTTTTGCATGAGGTAGCAAATACACAATGTACTCCTACTGGAGCATGAAACTGTTAGGCAATAATAGTAAATAGTAAAAGTAGTAGTGTTTTGACAAGCAAAAGCTGCTTGCATCCCTGGTTTGTTACGTTCAAGCCGGAACTGGTGGGTAGTAACAAGGAAACAAACTCTTACTCTTTTGATCCTCATTGTTTTCATTATTTTATGTTTTTTAATTGTCATGCAACTTTTCCTTGGTGAATTGGAATCGACAAATAGGTTCACCAATTCAGTTCGGTTTTGGGTTGGACTACTACAGTTTTTTAAATACTAAAAAAATAAAGTTATTTTGGTAAATATAACTTAAGAAATTACCAAAAAAAATGGATAAGAGATGAACTATTCAACCGATTAGACCATATGTTTATTTACAAGTACTTTGAAATTAAATTAAAAAATATGTCTAAAATATTAAATTGTTCATAAAGGGTAATTTGATTAACTGAACATTATTATAGAGATTGCAATAAACGAAATAGAGAAGAGAAAGATAAATATATCAACACAATATATACGTAATTGCCTACATTCATGGAGGGTAAACCAATATTTTATTCATAGGGATTAAACCAATATTTTATTCATAAGAATTACTCTAATTTACCCGAGATTTAGAGAGATACAATTTTGTTTTTTAGAAACATGTCTCATTACAAGTGTAATCTCATAAAGTAAGGAACTTAATATCTTGTAATCTCACAAGATAGGAAAGTCAATATCTTGTTGTTATAATTGTCAACACTGTTGGAATTTGATGGGTGAAATAGGGGCAAATATAGTACGATTTGTAAAAATAAAAGCTCGAACTCTTCTTGTTTTCGGGTATGTTAGTACGCTATCTCAAGACGATATTTGCCCATTTTCGATATAATATTTGATGTGCATAAGAAGGGCAATTCATCCTCGTGATACAGGAAAACAGATAAGTCTTTTACAATTTTCCTAAGTTTAATGCACCTAAGCTTGGAACCCACACACTTACTAGATTCTTGATGTATAAGAGAGAGAAAGAAAGGAAATCGAGTGGAGAGAGAGTTTAGCTCACTGATTTGCTTGCTGGAATTGCAGAGAATGATCTATTAAGAGAGGCTAAAAAATTGTTCGAAGTATGTTACTCGTATGGGTAGGAGAGCCCTTGCTATAGAGCACCAAGAGGCTACCCATTTAGTATTGTAGTGGTTACATGTACTACCCAACAACCACAAGTTACATGCACCCCAACAGCTACAAGTGACATGCACTTGAAGGGTTATTTGTACATGATGGCTGCTGTTACAAGCCTCCATCTCATTAATGGCTAGATGACCATTGGATGTCCCACACACATCAACGGCTAGATGACCTTTGGATCTCTCTACGAGTCAAGCTCAGAAAAAGATAACGAGCCACGGGCCCGAACCTTACACATGCTCAAGCAAGGGGACGCCTCATGCGCCAATGAGAAGTGCAATACGCCATCAAGCGCCCTTACGCCCACGCGCTTGCCCTTGGATCCACACACACTTCGCGTGCTCTGCACATACATTTTTTCTCTCCTTTGTACTTAGAGTATATTGTATGGGAATACGTGTTCTTAAATACAAACAAACTCTCTCTTCTTTAATGTGGGACTCAAACCCACATCTTCTTCTCTCTACAAAGGCATTTTAGGAAAGTACAATAAAACCACAGTCATGATTTGAAATATACTTAAGCATTTTTCAAACAAAAAATACTAGCAATTTCCTCCACTATTTCAAAATAACAGAACAAAACATAAAAAACATATTATTTACATACCATCAAAATATCTTTCGATTTGAACTTTCACTTAGAGTGTACACTACAAAGTCCATCAAGTACCGTAGTAGCATATAGCTTTGAATCAAGTTGCTTACTTAACAGACTGGTATTATAACTCACAAACAATATTCAACTCTAGTGTATTTTTAGCTGCCAGCACGTTTATCCTAATTTCATAAGTACTCTAGAGACGAGTCCATCTCGTAGGAAGCGACCTCACTTACACACTTTAATAGGTGTGTCTATCAATAGTGCCCCTATATATAAAACACTCTGACTTATAATAGTATATCAACAACATTAAGAGCATAGCTCATCCTACTAATATACAAGTCATTACTAGACTTATCCACCTTATGGATTTTTTTAGAATTGGTGCTTATTATATTTTGTCGTCTAATCATCAACTAACCATACGTACAGTTTGTTTTTACCACATTGAGCTTAGAGTTTTGAGGTTACAAAAGATTAAGTTGGGTTCTCATTGTAGATGTTTACTCAATGGACTCTAGCCCTATTCGTTTTAACATCTTACTCATGTTATCCCTTACAAGGTCTTTAGTCAAATGATCAGTCAAATTTTCTTTTAATCTTACATATTCCATACTAATCACTTCATCCCTAATTAACATTTTAATGGAGTTATGCCTTCTCACAATATGTGTAGATTTTTTATTATATACATCATTACAAGCTCTCACAATAGTAACTTGAATATCACAATATATTGTTATTGTCGGTTGTTTTGGCCATATGGGAATGTCATATAACAAATTCTTTAGTCATTCAGCCTCTTTGTCGGGGGAGTCTAAAGCAATAATTTCAGACTCCATAGTAGAGCGTTAAATACACGTTTGTTTACCACCTACTAATGTAAATATATATCCGGATGTTGATAGTGAAACTTGGATTTCATTATTCCAATTAGCATCACTATACCCTTCCAACACTCTAGGATAACCTGCATATATTATGTCATAATTGATAGTTCATTTCAAGTATCTTAATACTCGAGATATAACATCCTAATGCTATTTACTTGGGCAAATTGTATATCTACTAAGTTTGCCAATCGCATATGCAATGTCAGGCCTCATACTAGTCATTGCATACATCAAATTTCCAATTACCCTAGCATATTCAAGTTGAAATATACATCTCTCATTATTTTTCTTTAGTTTAATATGAGAATCTATAAGGGTAGATATTGGTTTACTATTAGTATGCGCAAATTTATTAAGCATTTTCTTAATGTAGTGAGATTTAGTCAAGATTAATATTTTTTCTTTTCTCACTATTTTGATACTAAGTATCACATCAGCTTCCCATAAGTCCTTCATATCAAAGTTAGATGCGATGAACTTTTAGGTTTTCGCCACAATTTCTGGATTAGAGCCAAAGATAAGCATGTCATCCACATATAAAGAATTTATTTTCTTACTATACACACGTTTATCAGCCTCATTTCTCTTAAAACCATTTGACATCAACACGTTGTCAAATTTTTATGTCATCGTTTAGATACTTGTTTTAGTCCATAAAGAGATTTAACCAATTCACAAACTTTTTTCTCATGACCTGGCATTACAAACCCTTTGGGTTGTTCCATATATATTTCTTCATCTAAGTCACCACTTAAAAAGACAGTTTTTACATCCATTTGATGTATGACACGATGATTGATGGAGGCTTTTGTTAAGAGCAATCTAGTAGTAGCAATTCTTGCCATAGGTGCATATGTGTCAAAATAACCAATATCTTCTTTTTGTTTAAAACCTTTAGCAACTATTCTTGCTTTATATTTATTAATAGAACCCCAAAATTTATTTTTCTTTCAAAATCCATTTACAACCAATAGGTTTAGAACTTGGTGGAAGATTTATGAATTTCCAAGTTTTATTAGCTATTATGGAATCCATTTTTTTATTAATAGCTTCTCTCCAAAAAATTGCATCTTGAGATGCCAAAACTTCTTTTAGAGATGTAGGTTCTTCCTCCATATTTGAGAATATAAGTAAAGAGTTCAAAATTTTATTTTGATTAGCCTCAACAAGATAATTATAAAAATCAGGTCCAAAGTTGTAAGGTGGGTCACCTCTAATTCTCATACTTCTTCTTGGTTCTATTCTTTCGACATCATTATGTTCTTCCTCAAGATTATGATCATTTTCTTGATTATTTTCCCTTTGCATGCTGATTGATTCATTCAATTCACTTTTACAAGTGAGATTTTCACAACATTCAGCATCTCTAGATTCCAAAATTGTGTTAGAATTTAGATCCAAAAATCTATAAGCTTTATTATTATGAGAATATCCTACAAATACACATTTAAATGTTCTAGGACCCAATTTATTTCTTTTAGGATCTAGAAGTCTAACATGTGCAAGACAATCCCATACTTTGAAAAAAATTAAAGAAGGTTTTTTATCAAACTAAAGCTCATAAAGGGTCTTATCATTCTTTTTATATGGAATTCTACTCAAAATAAAGCATGCAGATAATAAAGCTTCACCCCACAAATTCAATGGCAAAGAAGAAGAAATAAGCATTGCATTTACCATTTCAACTAAAGTTCTATTTTTACTTTCTACTAGTCTATTTTGTTGAACGGTATAAGGAGCAGTTACTTGATGAATAATGTCATTATTTTCACAAAATTAATTAAAGTCATTTGATAAATATTCTTCTCCTCTATCACTTCTAATAATTTTGATTTTCTTATTAAGTTGATTTTCAACTTCCGCTTTGAAACTTTAAATTTTTCAAAAGCCTCATCTTTATGTCTAAGAAAATAAACATAAGAAAATCTAGAAAAAGCATCAATGAAGGTAATTAAATATCTTTTACCACCTCTAGTAATAATATTATTTAAATTACATACATCACTATGTATTAGTCCTAGCAATTTACCATTTCTTTCAATTGAAGGAAATGATTTTTTAGTAATTTTAACTTGTACACATTTTTCTTAGTCAATTAATTACAATTAAAAATCAATCCTAATTTAACCAAAGATTTAATAGAAGTATAATTAACATGTCATACATTACAAGAAGTAACAATATACGCAGAAGACTTATCCATTTTATTAACAAGATCAAATTTGAACATCACATCACATGAGTACACTTTGCCAACAAATACACCATTTTTTGTCAAGATGAATTTGTAATACCCAATGACCATTTTAAAGCCATTTTTGTTCAAGATACCATCTGAAACAAGATTTTTTCTCATGTCTGGTACGTAGTACACATTTTCTAAGGAAAGTACCTCGTTTAGTTCCACCATCCCCTTTCCATGCATATATGTCATAGCTTGGGTTCCAAGTTGAACTAAATACTGTCACCCACTGGTTTAAAAGTCTCAAACATGTCTTCATTATTAGATATATGAATGGTAGTGCCGGTATCAACCGATCATCCATTGTCTTTATCGATCATGTTTACTTCAGTGACCATTGCTATGTTAGGTTCACTTAGTCTCTAGGCATTTTAAGCCCTTTCCAGTGTCGGCACTCTCTTGAATAATGTCCCGATTTTTCACATACATAACAAGTGGCTTTCTTTTTATTTTTGTATCTAATAGACTTTTGGTCCTTATAATTTTCATTATGGACCTTAGAAAAGAAATGTTTCTTATTACAAGAAGCATTTGATTTTTGCTCAACAAAGTTTACCTTAGAGTGAAAATTAATTGATTCATCTTTCTTTTCCCTAAGTCTATTATCTTCTAATATATGAAGAGATCTTTGAAGTTGAACCAAATCAAGGTCAACTTTATTGTATTTCATCTTCTTTTGATACTCTCTCCAAGATGGGGGTAACTTATGAATTATTGAGCTCACTAGGAAATATTCATCCAAAAAAATACCACAATCTTTAAGTTCATTAAATACAAATTGCAATTCATATACTTAAGAGAGAATATGTTTGCTTTCAATGAATTTACAATCTAAAAAGTTAGATATCAGAAATATTTTGTTACCGGACTCTTCCATGAGGTACTTAGTTTCAAGTAGTTTCCAAAGCTCTCTCGCCATGCCAATGGAGGCATACATATCATAGATCGAGTCTACCAAGGCATTTAGGATATGGCCCTTACATATATAGTCATCCTCCATCCATCTCTTTTATGATTGAGTTTGCTCGTCGATGGAGTCATCCGATGGTAGCGACAGTGCAGGCGTTGACTCGGTGACTATGTAAGCTAGTTTGAGAGTGGTAAGTAAAAAGAGAACATTTTGCTGTCATATCTTGAAATTCAGCCCGTTGAAGCGTTCGAGTAAAGTAAATCGTGATTCATAACCTTCAAAGAAGTCATGTCAATCTCTCTTCTTTCACCCTCGAGATATCGTCTTGAATTATTGGAATTTGGTGGGTGAAATGGAAGCAAAAAATAGTACGATTTGTAAAAATGAAAGCTCAAACTCTTCTTGTTTTCGGGCACGTACATGCACTATTTCATGACGTTATTTGCCCCCCATCGATAGAGTATTTGATGTGCATAAGAAGGGCAACTCGTCCTCGGGATACAGGAAAACAAAGAGGTCCTTTACAATGTTCTTAAGCTCTATGCACCCGAGCTTGGATCCTACACAATAGATACTAGAGCCTTGATGTATAAGAGAGAGAAAGAAAGAAAATTGATCTAAGTATGTAACTCACATGGGTAGGAGGGCCCTTGTTATAGAGCACCAAGAGGCTACCCATTTAGTGTTGAGGTAGTTATATGCACCACCCAACTGCTACAAGTTACATGCCCCCCAAATGCTACAAGTTACATGCACTTGAAGAGTTATATGCACTTGATGGTTGCTACAAGCCTCCATCTCATCAACAGCAAGATGACTGTTGGATGTTCCATACGTATCAACAGCTAGATGACGGTTGGATCTCCTTATGAGCCATGCTAACAAAAAGATAACGAGCCCCACCTGCACACGTGCTCGGGTGAGGGGCGCCTCATGCACCAATGCGAAGTGCAAAGTGAGCCATCAAACGCCCTTGTGTCCACTCCCTCGCACGTGGACGCACGAGCACGTGCACGTCTAACTCTTCATGTGCTCCTCACATGTGATTTCTCTCTCTTTTGTATTTAGAGTATATTGCATAGGAATGTGTGCTCTTAAATACAGCTCAAGAAACTCTCTCCTCTTCAAAGTGGGACTCAAAATCACATCTTCCTATCTCTACAAAGACATTTTAGGAAAGTACAATAAAATTAAAGTGCTGTTTTGAAATACCCTTAAGCATTTTTCAAACAAAAAATACTAACAAACACTCCCCTTCGAGTTGGTGTATAGATTTCCATAGAACCCAACTTGGATAGTATCTTATGGAACTTTGTCTTTGCAATAGCTTTGGTAAACATGTTTGTAAGTTGGCTGTCATTTCAAACTTAAGTAATAATAATTTTTTATTGAGTCTTTTCTCTCACAAAGTGACAATCAACTTCTATATACTTGGTTCTTTTATGAAGGACTGGATTGGATGCTATATGCTTAGCAGTTTGATTATCATAGAACATCTCAATTGGATTGACCGTTTGGAACCCCATATCTCAAAGTAGTGATTTCAGCCATATTAATTCACTTGTAGTTGCAATCATAGCTCTACATTTGGCCTCTGCACTGAATCAGGCAACTACATTTTGTTTTTAATTTTTCCAAGTGACTAGGTTCTCTCCAACTAATATACAATAGCCAATGATGGACCTCCTGTCAATTGGGCTACCTCCCCAGTCAGCATCAAAATAACCAATAATATTAGTGTGATCATTTTGTTTCATCCAAATACCTCTGCTACTTGAAAATCCTATTGACAGTTTCCATATGACATGATTTAATAGCATGCATAAATTGGCTTACAAGACTAACTGCATGCATTATATCTGGTCGTGTTACAATCTGATAAACTGATTTGCCCACAAATCTTTAAAAGTGACCCTCATCTTCAATTGGTTTTCCATCCGTTAAATTAAGCTTGCAATTAAAATCAACAGGGATGTCAACGGTTTGACTCCCATTTTCCCAGTTTCTTTCAACAAATCTAAGACATATTTCGTTTGAAAAATGAAGAGTCCCTTTCTTGAATGTGTTACTTCCATGCAAAGAAAATATTTTAGTTGACCTTAATCCTTGATGTCAAATTTCTTATGAAGATAATTCTTAAGCTTCATGATTATTTCTTTATCATCACCTATAATAGTAATATCATCAACATAAATGTGTACAACTGTTGTACCTGAAGTTCACATTTTTACTGATATCAAAGGATCAGCCAAACTTCTAAGAAACCCAACACTCATCAAGGCTGCGTGAGTTTGGCATACCATGCGCAGGGTAATTGTTTAAGTCCATATAATGCCTTCTTTAATTTTCACACAATGCCTTTCTCCTTTTCTTTGAGATGACCTGGACGACGACTCATATAGACTTCTTTTTCAATATCAATATGTAATAAGGCATTTTTAAGATCCTTCTGATTAGGAGACCATCTACATTAATTGTGATAGACAAAAGAACTCAAACAATATTCATCTTGGCAACTGGTGCAACAATATTTTTATAGTCTCTTCCATAAGCTTGAGTAAATCCTTTAGCCACCAACTACTTTCCTCCCTTTAGGTAACTTGATAATGACCCAAGTATGGTTCTTGTCAAGTGCCCAAAGTTCTTCTTTTGTGGCCTTCCTCTATACACATTAAAGAAATAGCATTTGGAAAATTGGTTAAGTCATCATTATTAGAAATAGAACTAAAAAAAGCAAAGTAGTTAGGAGAAATATTTTCATAGGAAATATGATTTTGAATAAGATAAGAACTTGCATGATAAGTATAAAAATTTTGAAGTCTAGAGGAAGGTTGAGATACGAGAATACCTGTGTAAGGGGGAATCAAGTGAGGCCACGGCAAAGTCTTCTTCTTCTAAATTAGCTTGGTGGGTTTCAGAAATATCTTCAACTTTACCTTGATAATCATAACTTGTTCTGGGTATATTGGACATATCACTAATACTGATATTAGGCAAGTGTAAACGACTTCTTGAACACTCATGCTGAGTCTTATTTTCCAAATCAATTTTTGTATCATTTTACTTTGGAATTTCTTTGACAAAAAAGTGAATAATCGCCAACTTGTCCCTGTTCAAGATTGGGAAGCTGATAAAGTAAGAGCAATCTGGTAACTCAACAAATTTAAATGGTATGAGCCAAATTATGATAAACACCTAGATATTTAGGGATAGATAAAACAAGTTCTCATAGTGAAAACAAGTGAGCTATGAATTGCTAACCCCAAACAAATAGGAGTATTACCATAATTTGGCATTTTTTGTCGCTGATTTCAATCAACAAAGGGTATTATAATCATTGAGCTTAGGCCACTAAAGTGAGCCAAATTACTAAAATACATCTACTTGCTAAGGTTCCCAATCCTAGACAAGAGCAATTTGGTTATTTTCAAAAATATTTTCTGATGAATTTTCCAAGTGAAATGAAACTTAAAAAGGAATCATTCAAAGCAATTTGGTTATTTTCAAAAATATTTTCTGATGAATTTCCCAAGTGAAATGAAACTTAAAAAGGAATCATTCTATTGTTGAATGAGAAGGTTTGGCCGTCTTAATGATTTTGTAAATTGATTTGACCATTCAATTGATATTTATTTTTTAAGTTTTATTGTTAGAAATTTCTTAATAATACTCGAGACTCACCTTAGTTAGACACAAATCAAAGTTTGATTCTAACTTTTTAAACAAATATTTTTTCCATGTTGCCATGCCTCTATTATCCTCCACATATTTGATCGATGACGGGTTTGATGGTATATCGTACTATATCCATACTCTACCAATATTGTGTGGAAATGAATATAGTGACCTCAGTAATATATGTTCCAGAGCTTGTCTTGAATTGAGATGGCTTGATACCCCTTGCTATCATTAGATGTTAGCCAAGGTATATGAGTTGATCGACGTTCATGACTCTTACGGCATATAGAGGCCCTCACATAACAAGTTCTACGTGTATCACACTCTACTATCATAGTAGGAGCATGCCTCACAAATATTTTTTCAAGAATCATATCTATAGGGTTTGTATAATGATCCACCATCAGCCAAAATATATAGACCTGGAGTCCGTTCAATGCTTATTTCATGCATTGCATGCTTGGGTTTGTATGTGAATTTCTCTAGGTGTACTTAGTCTTGTATTATACTAAAAATACACCCAACAAAGCCTTAAATACAAAAATTTCTAGGCAGACAACTAAGATTGGGTCAATAGACCTCATGAGACGACCATCCTTTGAGGATTGGTTCTAAGACTTTCAGGTTTTCGTTCATTCATTTGTCTTGGCTGTCTACGTTTTTGTCACTCTCTTGTCCCTTGAAGGATAAGAAGTGTCAAAGAGGGGTAATTGTAGACACTCTCCTCGAATTCAACTTTATTTATGAATTTTAAAACCATGCTCTAACTTAATATACCAAAGGACACACTTAATTATAGTCATGCTCAAACCATAGTCCAACCTAGAATATCCCTAGAATATTCCATATTTCCAAATATCCCATTTTAGGAAACCAAATATTCTTAGATATCCCAAATATTCGAACTTGGGGAATTCGATATTTCCCAAATATTTCCAAGATATTCCTAATATCCTCTAGAAATCCTGAATATCTCATTTTGGAAGCCGAAACATTCCCAAACACTCAAACAAGCAAGTCAATCTCCGAGTATGGAAACCAAATTTCCATATTAGGCAGTTTCTGTAACTTGAAAGGGAGTAACTGCACCTTGCGAATCTCTAGAGGCATTCAAATTCAATCAAACCACCACCATTGGACTGAACTCGACATTCTAATTAATAAAAATTAAGAAACAAGGAAGAGATGGATCAGCATGCAATATGTGGTGTGGAAAATTGTTGTGCAAGACATGTGGCACCTCCATATAGGTCCGAACATTGCTTTCCTTTTTTAGGGTGTATTTTGCCTATATAATGACATTTTCCAGCTATTTCAGGAGTGAAAGACCCAAACAAACACCCTAGTCCTAATCCTCAATCACATAAACATTAGAGCCCTCAAATCCTAAACGTTGGCCTTCAAATCCTAGTTCTAGAGACCTTACTCCAATCATTTTCCAATATCAAAATCCCTAGATGTAGAACTCCTAGGCATCTATGTCTTTCCCCAGGTGTCTTTAATTCAATCAGATCTGCAGTCTCAAAGATCTAAGAGTAAAGACTTCTCATCGTTGTCAGGCCTAACTCTAGGTATCAGGCCTAGCTTCCAGGTTCGTTATTTCCTTACTACTTTATTGTATTTATTATTTGCTTTACTTCATTATTTTCTTTAATTGTTTAATTCATCTTCTTTTGTAAAAGAATTAAATAATTACATTACTTTTTTAATGAATAAATTCATTATGATGCACAACAATAACAATATGAATAATCTAAATGTAATATATTAATAATAAAATATTGTAATAAAATTAAATTTGATAATTATGAATTCTAGTAAGAATACAAATATTAATAATTGATGATTACAAAATAATGGAATAATTTTAATATTTTGACTAACTGTAAATATTAATTAGGATACACGATAATTATGGAGATGTTCTACTAAGAGAAGTTATGAATAGTCATAATTCTACATAAAAGCAAAATTGCCCAGCCAACATACACATTACAATTCCAAGAACACATCAATTTTTACCACAGGGCATTACTCATCACAATACTAAAAACTTAACGAATACGACTCCTTATTGATTCTAACCTTTTTTAATACAAGGACCCAGTTTCTATGCGGCCAAGCCTATTTAGAAATGTGGGCCTATTAATAAATCTATTTTTTAGATAGATTTTTGGATTTAATTTTTAAAGATACAGAGATCATGAAAATGAAAAAATAAGTAAATTTTAAAAACTAGAAATAATAATTCTAGTAATAGAACATTTGGAGCATTAGTTTCTGTTGTTTTTAGATTGAATACCTATTTGCATCCATCTTTAAGATGGATGCTTTACATTTTTTGGACCGCATAAATAGTGGTCCAGCCCGCATGAAACAATTTTCCTTAATACAAACATAAAAGTAGTAAAACAACGTTACTTTTCAGAAATTCCCTTTTTTCCCTTCTTTTAGGATAGAAGGGGTACATGGAAAAAGTACACAATAAATTTTTAGCAGGGACACATGACACATCAAAGGGAACATACTAAACTAATTTTAGGGTTATGAATTGAAAGAAAAATGAGCATGCCTCAAAGTTAAGGGAAGAAGGTACCCTCCTCTTATATGCAAACTTATATACAAAAATTATAAATATAATACATTATTAATAAAACCATTGTAATTTACAAGAATCAAATTATCTATAAATAAACTTACAAAGAATTAAATACTTACACTATTTTTAGTGGATAAATTAATTGCGACACACAATTATAGGAATGGTTTATTGAAACTTCACAAACACTAAAAAATACTTGTCTAAAACACACATCTAGACAAAAAACAAGCACCCAAAAAACAAACTCATGTTATTCTTCTCAAATGGCCTTAACTCATCATTAGTACAAAAAAAAAGAAAAAGAGAAAAAAAAAGGATGTAACTATTATACCGGTTACGTATGGATCACTACATTTCATTGAACCACAACATGCAATCAGTATCTTTCATGAAAATAGCAGTGTCATTTTGGACAATTCCCTATTCATGTAGTTATTAGTACAATTGCAAAGAGCATACATCTTCACCCAGTTTCTCTATAAGAATAATCACCCAGTTTCTCTATAAGAATAAGCACTATGAGAGAGGAGCATGAGGTCATAGGGTGGGAAGAAACATAAGGTCTATATCTATTTCACAAGGACCCTAGTTAGTTGGACTTATACCCTAAAGCATTGTGATGCAACCCTAGTTAGTTGGACTTATAATTGTAGAGAATAAGCACTATGAGATAGGAGCATGAGGTCATTTAGTGGGACGAAACATAAGGTCTATAGCTATTTCACTAGAACCCTAGTTAGTTGGAATTTGTTTGATCAATTATGGATCCTTGTATATTGTGAAAGGAAAGCATATATTGTGTATCTCGTTAATATGGAAGATATATATTGCAATCTGTATATTTAGAAAGTGTAGATACAATATCTTGTATTTATAGTAAGTTTGGGTATAATATACGAAACTGTGATTTATTTCTATATTTTCTCATGTGTAATTTTTCCTCATGTGTAATTTTTCTATAAAAGACAAGTCTGTATATTCATATACTTAATGGACATTGAGTCTCTTCAAAGGAACCAGAGACTCTTCAGATGATTTCATAGTCACATTAATCTTTGTATTGTCCATTCCTATGATCGAGTTTGTCTATCTGTTATTATTCCATTCTGTCTTAATTTAATCCATTTGAAAAATAATATATATATATATATATATTTGTGCCTCGGGATCTTCTGCTGCCTTTGAAATTGACCCTCTCGTATCCAATCTGATAAATTCCCTCTTAAAAATTCGTCTCTCATATGTGTGTTTTTCTCTCTCTCCTCAACTTATCGGTATTAGAGAGCTTCTTCCTCATGGCTTATGGAAAAAACAACCCCTTTAGAAAACCACTTGAGAGAGAAATCATTAAGTATCAAACATCCCAGTTTTCCCTTTTATTGAGAGAGACAATCACGTATCTCTGTTTCATGTTCCCTCTAGAGAGAGAGAGGACTATCACCTATCAAGAATCTCAGTCTTTCTCTTGTTCTGGACTGGAGAGCGAGCAATCGACTATAAAGAACTTGTTCTACAAAGAGAGTTTTGATCGGATAAATCTTAAGATGACCGGAAATTCAATCAGTTTCTACTTCTTGACCGATAAAGTACATCACGCCCAGAAACTCAAAAAACCGCCTACCCGATCTGAAAAATCCCTTTTGAAATTGGATAGAAAACACAAAAAAACTAAAAAATATATAAATAAATAAATAATAATAATAATAAAATAAAATTGAGAAACCCAAATCTGCCTGATTTGAGATCACCTTAGTCGCTACTTCATTCTTCTTCAGATTTGAAATCTCCTTGTTTGAAACCCGCTCTCTATCTGAAATGGGGATAGGTAATTTAGTGGATAGAGAAATAGATATACTAAAATGGGGACCGGTAATTTAGCAATGGGAACTTGTAATTTAGTGGATCTTTATTCCGTCCGTGAAGCAATCGAGTCACAATTCGAGCTGCTACTGTGTTGCTAGACCTGCATTTATTCCATTTTAGTTTTTTTTCAATTAATTGAAGTTGGTTACATGAATCATGATTATCCATTCTGCTTCATTAAATGTTTTATCTTCAGTGAGGTCACAAGTCCTCATATTTTTTTGAACTACTTCCAACCACATTCTTTTGGACCTACCATTTGCTCGTTTTTGTCCTTCCACTTGAATTAACTCGTACCTCTTAACATTAGTTGTACTTGGTCGGCGCCACACATAGCCACCCACCTAAGTCTACTCTTTCTCATTTTATCGCCTATTGGTACCACGCCTAATTTCTCATGAATAGATTCATTTCGAATTCTATCCTTTCATGTCTTGCCAGTCATCTATTGCAACATCCTCATCTCCGTTACACTCATTTTATGGGTATATTGTTTTTTGTCTGCCCAACATTCTGCCCCATAGAGCAAAGCTACTCTCACCATTGTCATATAAAACTTGCCCTTTAGCCTTATTGGTACACGGTGACCACATAAAATTCCAGTTGCACATTTTCACTTTGTCCACCCAACTCTAATTCTGTGTGCAACATTTTCTTTGATCTCTTCATTTTTCTAGATTATCGACCCAAGATATTGAAAAATGGGGTCTTTTTTGTACTTCCTATCCATCAACTTAACTACTTCCTCACCCGTACTCCTATTATTACTAAACTTACACTCTAAATACTCTACCTTAGTCCGACTAATTTTAGAACCTTTGGATTCTAGAGCATATCTGCAAAGTTCTAACTTTGTGTTGACGTCATTTTGGGTCTCAGCAATCAAAACTATGTCATCTGTGAATAACATGTCTTACAGTACCTCATCCTGTAGGTGCCTAGTTAATTCATTAGAGTAGATATACCAACATCAAACATAAAGCAATGAGATCCAAAGTAGAAATCGGATTTGGTTGAAAATCAAAATATTTCACCAATTTTAGCTAGTTGAATTGGATATTTTTTAAAATGGTTGAACTTGTTAAACATAGGGGTGTCGGGCTTGGCCGGGCCACAGTTGGCCCTAGCCCAACTCAATACGCCCAACCCAACCCAACCCTAACAAGGCCAAAAAGGCCCTGGCCTAAGCCCGACCCTAGCCCTATAAGGGACAAGTTGGGCTAGACCCGAGCCTATTAAAATCGAAAGAAAAAATAGATAAAAAGAGGGACAGGCCGCGCTGCCCTGGACCCTAGCTCGGTCTGGTCTACCCTCGGGCCACATTTCGTGGCCGGATCCCTAATTTTTTAGGGCCGGGCTGGGACAGCCAGCCTATTGTCACCCCAAGTTAAACAAAGTTAGTCAACTACTTTTTTTATATACTTTAGAATTTTAAACTCTTATTCCTATATTTTTTTACTTTTTAAGAGATCCAATATACCAAGACTAGTACGATCTAAATATGTTTTGACTTAACCAAAACCCTACCGCTTTCCTCGTAGTTCATATTACACAATGCGAGCTTAAAGATGGTGAATGGCAGCATAACTTTCCATCATCGACAGTTGTGACTATACTGTGTATTACTGTACACATTGAAAGGATGGGTAGTAGTTATGTTTTCAGTTACCGATACCTACTATTTGTTTGTGCCCTTTTGAGAATTGGTTGCCTCGAAACCAGGCTAACTGCCAAAGTTTCCTCAAAATTTACCTTTATAAAGAAATGGTTTCACCACTCTTATAAATACAAATTTCCATATTTGTGAAAAAGGCGAAGACGTGGACCTTCAGGTGTAGGCTGCTGCCGACCATTGGAAACTAGCAAATCAATGAACATTTTCATCATAATAGCATTTGTAAACAGTGAGTGTTTCATCCAGGGTTTTAAAAATCGTCCGACCTACTCAGAGATTGCCGAGTCATAGGCTGGTCTGATTTTCTTTTGAAATCGGAATTGGGTATATCTTTTCCCTTTTTTTTATTATGTTTCTAATTAAAAAAGGTGTTTTTAACCCTTTTTATTCAATTTTTCACCCACAGATCTTTTCCGAACCCAGTTTCATGTGCACCAACAAAAGTTTGGGAACCATTTTAGGGCGACATTTTTTGAAATCAAAGTTGACAGTTGCCACTTTGCAGCTCAAATGTTCAATCCACCTTTCTACTGATTTCTCCTTCAGTTATCCACCAAAGCTTTTTAAATTTGTTTCAAGATGAACCTTTTGGATCTAACAAATCTATAACATAATTTATGGGATAGAATCTCTTGCTATAACATAATTTATAGGATAGAAGCTCTTGTTCAAAGAGATCTGGATTTGATATTTCAGGAGTTTTTTAACTTGAAATCATACTCAAATTTGTCCCAACATTTGAAACAACATTTTTTGAATCCAGACAATATTTTAATCAAAACCACAAAACTCTAAGATCGTTCTAGTCTTTTCTTTTTCTTTTTCTTTTTCTTTTTCTTTTTCTTTTTTATTGTCATTTTTGTGCATCATTCTTCCCAAAATGCTCCTTTTATATGATCTACGAAAGCCTTATCATTTTCTTAGTTTTTTTTTTTTTCAACTTTTTTATCCACATTTTGTTTTCTAAAATGTATTTGGGATTTCTTTTTTATTTTGATCTTTGTTTATAGCTCGTATTAGACGATATGAAATTTTTTATTTTGATTTTATCATTTCTTTTGTATTTTTATTTTAAATTTTTTCTCTATTTTCAACTTGTTTTCATTTGACTCAGCCGGTTCGGCATTTATACTCAAAACCCGTGGGTGACCAATTACGCCCACCAATCTAAATTTTTTAAACACTAATTCCCTCTTATGTGGCAATTTGAGTTTCGTACTGACAACTACATTATGAATAGAGCTTGAGCTTGAGTGGTTAACAGTTGCAACTACGTTATGAATAGAGCTTGGGCTTGAGTGGTTAGCAACATCATATTCCAAGTTTCATTCCTACCACTTAACTACCAAAAAATAATAATAATATTAATAATTACCGGTCGTCAACAATGAACATCAGGGAGTCATTCCTCTTCTCAAACTGCGCACTCCCCAGCTGTCCATACTGGCATTGGACGGCTAGGAAAGTACTTGACCAATATAGGAAAACAAAGTACTAGTTTTTCAACCTTGTAAATGGGGAGCATATAATATGATGTATTTGAAAATACTAACATCACTATAGGGGTAGTAACTCCATTAGGCTTCTTCTCTTTTTCTTTTTCTTTTTCCGTTTTTTTTTTTGGTCTAGTGAAAATCAACCCCGTTGCTAAAATAGATTTATTAAAGTGACAAGAAAAATAATTTGAAAATATAAAATACATCAAGAAAAGTGCTCAATCTTGTAGGATTGTATATTATGCAACTATTTATCTTTATTACAAGAAGGTCACAAATACTGCTATTCATTAGATATCAAATTGGATGGCAAAAGTCTAACAACCACCTAATTTGCAATCTGACGGACATAGGTAATTGTGACCTTCTTGTATTAAAAAGAAAAAGTCTTGTTGAATGTTGGTCAAATATGATAAATAACTTAAAAATATAAAATATATTAAAAAGAACAAATTTATATAAAACCGAGGCTCTAAACAATCAAATTAGAGCCTACCTAGAAAATTTCATTGGAAGAAGTTGTTTGTTCAAATTGATCATCTCAATATCAAATGCATGGACATGAAAAAAAAATAGATTCAAATTTTGAAAATAATGCATCTTGTAACACATTTTTTTACCATCAATTTTCAAGATTGTCAAGGTTTTATAGATCTCCCCAGTCTATACTATTTTTTAAGTTTTTAAATTTTACAATTAAAGATGAAAATATATTTTAAAGCTATTACATATATTTTCCATATTGAAACCACATTTCTAAATACTATTTGAAAGTAGGCTTTACTTTGATTGTTTAGAGCCTCACCTCCATACAAACCACACTCATATTAAAAAGTCATCCAATATTGTTTGACCAGGCTATCCAATCAAAATATGTTCAATCCCCTTGTCAAACCTAGTATACTTTTATTTAAAAACAAAAAAAGACCGGTCAAGAGTTCGACAAGTCAGCTTACAAACAACACTAGCCGGTAAAACACTCAATGCTTGCTTGTATGCGCGTACATGTACCACCTCTCACCACCGCAATTCATCCCAATTAACCATAAGAAAACATTTCGTCTGTTTACGGACTTAAAATCATTATTTCATTCCAAACTAGGCACACAAGTCCTTTGTCCCTGATGAGGAGGCCCATGAAAGAAAAAAAAGCTGGAAATTTATTTTCTTCTGCTCATCAAACATAGGTCACCTATTTCATTGGCAACAAAATCCAACCCTTAATGCCTCATTCCTAGCCTCTTTTTGTTTTTTTTTTTCTTTTTTTTTCTCATTTTTTTCCCGCTTGGTGCTCACCGACTTTTACTTGTCCTCAAAACTCTTTTTTCCAAAATCTTTTGCTTATAGATTACTTCCCCACCGAGACGGTATCCGTTTCCTCCCTTGGGCAAAACCAATGGTTTAAAAAACGGATCGGTGACCCGGATCGGGCTTCCAAAAAACCGATCCGGATCGGCGAATCGGCGATCAGGATCGGGAATCGGGTGAATCGGTCATAATAAAGCTTAAAAAAAATTCGAAAAAATTATTAAAATTCATTATAAATATTGTTTTTTAGGAATTCAATAAAAAATGAGGATACTCCATTAAGAATTTTTATGTTTTTGAATGAATATGCGAATATTGATATGTTCTTTCCCTGCGTGAACCGCCATT
>NW_006494895.1:119786-130106 GCF_000471905.2 Amborella trichopoda
CAAAACAATTCGATCATGGATTACAAAAAAATCGAATCAAGTATTACAAAAAAATCTAATACATGGATTCAAAAAAAAAAAAAAAAAAAAATACCGTACGGACTCGCCAATTCCGCACAGTGAATCGGCGAATCACTATGCGGAATCGTCCGGTTCTCTCTAGAACCGGACGATTTCCGATTTTTCAATCGATCCAGTCCCTTTTCGCGAATTTCGAGTCGAACCGGTCCGGTTCGACTCGGCGTTTTTTAAAACGCTGGGCAAAACACATGCTATGGATGCTTTTTGGACCTCGAATTTTTGGGGATGTACTCTTTACAACCCATTGAATAATGGGAAAATTTTATATAGTGCCGAGGCTCTAAACAATCAAAATTGAGCCTACATAAAAACATTTCACTAGAAGATGTTTTGATGTTCAAATATCTTCAAATTGATCGTATCAACAACAAGATGCACGCCTAAATACTCTATATTCTAGACCACGTTGTACCAAAAGTAAATGATCACTACCCTTCCAATATAACACATTGTACCAAAGGTGCATTGTCACTACCCTTCCCTATTTGTATGGAGTACGCATACTATGCTCCCTTGAAAGCATAGTTTACTTCTACTCCACGGTTAGAAGAGTGGGAGGATTTTTTCACCTTAGAATCACTAGGTCATTCTTAAAAAAAGAAATTGAGTCTTTTAACACTTGAATCTCACCGTATAAAAACTTAATGGTTTCTATTAAATCTTGAGACATTATTTTTTTCAAGTGCTTAGAGGGTGTACAAATAGGTACTTTTTTTATAAAGGTTAATATGTCCCATAACTTGGGGTGCTAAAACTAATCCTAGATAAGATTTTACACAAGGAGTAAATGGACAGTACACTCCCGAGGGAGTAGGATATCTATTGGCAAAAGTACAAATTCCCCTAAAATGGTAAGGGGGCGGACCAAATGTAGTACCACTAATTAATACATCTGACTCGTTACATTTCACGATGTAGACGTGCAACTGACTCGTACTGCGGCCTCAATCTCACGAGTGCGAATATAATCCTAGACACGTGCGGATCTCCCACTTTTCGCATGTGCGAGGCCCAACTGCCCCTCCCATTCTTATTTAATACACCTGCCTGTCTCAAATCGCCGAACCCGTACGATCAGACATTTGGTTCATCTGGAACGTACACGTAGCACCCAACTCTCCCAAGGGCATGGAGGCGCCTCCAGTAACCAAATTTCGGTCCTGCCCCACTTTGTGTAAAGGACAATCGCGCCCCTATAGGTTCCTATTCTGCCTCTACCAAATCTATGATATTCTCGCCCATTGTTTAAAGGATGCGGTTTGGATAGGGCCTCCGCTCTAAAGTCTAAACAATCCAATTAGAGCCTATCTTCAAATAATATCGAAAAAATGTGACTTTAATATCGAAAATATTTGTGATAGTCTTAAAATATATTTTTATATTTAATTATAAAGTTTAAAGCTTCAAAATTAGTGAAAATCGACATATCTATGAAAACTTAAAAATCTTGAAAATTGACGATCCAAAAATGTGTAACGACATAAACTATTTCCAAAACTTGTAATCTATTTTTTTCTTATGTCCATGTATCTTGATGTCGAGATGGTCAATTTGAAGATATTTAGACATCAAAATAACCTCGAAATTTTTTAAGTAGGCTCAAATTTGATTTTTTAGAGCCTCGGCTCTATATAACATTTCCCATGTTTAAAATCCTCAATAGGCTGGGTGATCGGCCCTCCCATAAACCGATGGAGGTCAACAAATCATCAATCTGGATTGAAGATCTGGCCCATAGAATGAGCGAATACAAAATAAAAAATAAAAAATTAATAAATGCTAAAATAAAAATCAGGGCCGGATCGGCTTGTTCCAAGGGCAAATTTCGTGGTTAGTGATATATTCAGGAATCGGAATAGCCTCACCAATTTCTAAATCAGATCCAATTCCCATTCAAATAAGCAACATTTTGATTGGAATTTTGAAATTATACCAAATCACATGGGTAACTTATTAAATAATCAACATCTTATGTGCATTTTTCCACATACTTCCAATTTAGCAATTTAGCAATTAGGAGAAGATAGATCTTATGAACTATTTAACATTTTTCCCTTGGAATAGTTTATGAAAATTGCAAAATTCATGTTGATGCATGATCTAGTGGGCTATTTGTACCATGATCAAAATAACGAAAGATACTATTTTGAAATTAGATAATAAATATGGATAACTTAAATATTAGAACCTAGTTTAAAAGGGATTGTATATTATAAGGCCATCTATTTTTTAATAAAAAAGTGACAAATGCTATATTAGTCATTAGATGTTTTGATAACTCAAAATATGTCATAAAGTTCGAAAAAATAAAAATTTGAGCCCATTCAATAATACCTTTACAATCACTTGATTTGATATCTCGTGGATAAGAATGATTAGGCATCCTTCTTTTAAAAGTAGATCGTCCTTTATATACTTTTTCAATATAAAATTCTTAAAAATATTAAATTGTATATTATAAGACAATTTACTTTTCCTATAAGAAGGTCAATATTATTTTTAACCATTGGATATAAAATGTAATTGATTGAAATGTGTCACATCCTAATTATTTTATTTTGGATTATGTGCCCAATAAATGACACATCCCTGGATCACTCGATTTCATAATGAAAGTTCAACAATGATTGTGACTTTTTTTTTTTTTAAAAAAAAAAAAGTTTATATAAGAGCGAGGCTCTAAACAATTAAATTAAGATGCACCTTAAAAATCCACAAGAAAAAGTTATTTCGAAGTCCAAAAATTTCCAAATCAATCATCTCGACCACAAGATGTATGAAGATGAGAAAAAATAGATTTCAAGTATTAAAAATAGTCCATCTTGTAATGTATTTGTTGACCGTCAATTTTTCAAGATTTTTTAATTGTTCATAGATCTTCTCGATCAACAATATTTTTGAAGCTTTAAATTTTATAATTAGATATAAAAATAAAGTTTTAATCCATCACAAAGATTTCTAGCATCGAAAAATATATTCCGACACTATTTAAAGATTCGCCTTACTTCGATTGTTTGGAACCTCAGCCCTATACAAATCACACCCTTAAAAATATGGGTGGAAATTGACTCCAAATCCCCCAAGGGCATTTTTGGTATCCAAATCCTACGTGGCATTCTTGCTTGCGTTAATTATTTGATTACGCAATAAGACCCCCATTTATACTCTATTTATAGTAACAAACAACGATTACACGGAAAAGCTATTTTAGCTAATAACAAAGAGCTTTTTTAATGCAAAAATTGGGGTCTTTTCAAAGCGAAAGAAACCAAAGAAAACCCAACTCCTCTTTATCACCAACTTTAATTTTTTACCAAAAGAAAAGCAAAGAAAAGGACTTCCGTGTTTTCATTATTACCAACTATTTTCTATGTAGGCCATTCTGCCAACATTCAATGCACCCTCTCTCCTCCGCCTTTTCTTTTTGAAGAAACTCCTCTCTCTTCCACCTCTTTATAAATCCAGGGGCGACGGTTCACCCCGTGAATTTGTTAGATCTATAAAATTAAAAAATTATTAGATAAATTTTAAAAAGAAATTAAAATAGGAGTTTTAAGGGAGCATCGGGCTAAGATTGATGCTTTTCTAGAACCGGTTCAAAACTGATCGATTCTCGATTGGAATCAACGATTCCAAATTTGGATTATTAGATTTTGAAAAATTGGTTTGAAACATTGAAAAATGGAGAATTGAGTGATTGTCTTTATTCTAAAATGGGATACAAATAAATAAAATAAGTGACTCCAAGGTATCAAATCATGAGAAATGATCTCCAAGAGAGAGACAAGTCTCTAAGAAAAAGACATCACCTCCTAAAGAGAAGATGTTTTTCGTAGAGGTTTGTATCAATAATTTCTACTTTGGGATTGCTCGATCCAAAGATCAGGTTTAGAATAGAAGATATTTGAGGTTTTTATTGAAATTCAGAGAGAAGTATATTTTTTGTAACCTAAAATTATAATCTTCTTTAAGATAATAGATTTTTTTTTATCGAGAGACATAGCCCAACAAAGTTAACTATATAAATCTTCTATGTGATTGTGGCGTTTTGTTGTGGATTCAACAATTTTTTTTTACTTTAAAATTAGTTTGTTTTTTTAGATAAAATATGAGAAAATCAATATTAATATTTAATTGTATTTTATTTGGGACCGAGTGCGTATGTTATGCTCCGACTCAAGCATTAGTATATATTTACTGCCTCAACTAGAAGACCTATCTAAGAGGATTTATTCAATCCAACATTTCAAGAATCACCTAAGAATCTTATATAATTATTTCAAGCAAAACGAAATTGAGTTTTGAGTTTTCTAATACTTAGATCTCGCCCTCTATAAATTAAATACCCTCTATTCAATCTTGATATATTATTATTTTTAAGTGCATAGAGAGTCATCATTATCTGGGGTCAGCTATATGATTCTTGATCGTCATTCTGTATATCTTTTCTCACTGCTTCTAACCATCTACTTTTGGCCTTACCTCTTGCCATTTTTTAGTCTTTTATTTGAACTAAATCACACCTCCAAGAAGGTGTTGTATTAGGTTTTGCGCCACACATAGGCAGCCCATCTAAATTTACTCTCTCTAGTCTTATTGCTTATTGGTGCCTCACCTAAATTCTCTCAAATATATTCATTTCGAGTTCTATCCCTTCTTGTATTGCCACTCATCCATCTCTACATCATCATTTATGCTACACTCATCCTATAGATATATTGTTTTCAAGCGCATAAAGAGTACAAATAGGATTTTTTTTTTTTAATTTAAGTTAATTTATTAGTTGAAGAGGTTAAGTTTCTATAATTGGAGTCCTAAAATTAATCCTATGAGAGTAATATCTTTAGAAAAAGTTTATATAAGGTTGCAACCTTAAAATGTAGAACTACGGATGCACATAAAAAATCCACCGGAAAAGTTTGTTTTAATGTTGAGCATCTCAACATCGAGATGTATGACAATGAAAGAAAAAAGGATTTTGAGTCCAAAAAATAGTACATCTTACAACATATTACCTAGACTGTCCATTTTCAAAATTTACATATGTTTATAGATCTACTTGATTTTAACTATTTTTGAAGTTTAAAAATTCTATAATTAGATATGAAGATAGATTTTGAGATAATCCTAAGAATAATTTACATCAAAATTATATGTTATGATCAAATTTGAAGGTGCGCCTTAATTGGATTGTTTAAAGTTGCAACCTTATGGAAACTACACCCAATATCTTTTGGCTTTTGCACTGACCTAAAATGCGACGCAGTGAAGAGGAGGTTTAAGAGGCCAATAACTTCAATTTTAAAAAAAGAAAAGTGTTTTATGTGTCACGTGGAACACATGACTACATCAGTCTCCCCCGAGGCATCATAGCTGTGATCCTTCTAAAAAAGATAAAAATCAATGGTCTCTAAATGTTTTTCATAATTATCATTTTTAGTTTTTAAAATTTATTTTTTTACATATTAATGATCTCTACATTAGAGTTTTTTTTTGTTTGGGTAATTGAGTGGGGATGACTAGCCCCTACCCGTTTTTTAAAATTGTTAGTGTTTTTTAATGCGTTAAGTAAAAATAGAAACCAAAACTTTAGCCGGGGGCACAAGTGGTACAACCACCGTGAACCCAACCCCATTCTCAAAAAATCAAGAGATTAGATACACCTAAAAGATTAGGTCCAAAATCTATCTAAAAAAGAGATCATAAAGAGGGGACTTATATCTACATGAGTCTTAGGACTCATAAAAACCATGTCCTCTAAATAAAGGAAAATAGTTTTATGCGGGCTGGACCGCATTTCTACATATGAGGTCCAGAAAGTGTAAAGCATCCATCTTAAAGATGGATGCAAGTAGGTGTTCAACAAGAATGGAAACTAACCGTCTAAATTTTTTCTTTTTAGAATTATTATTTTAGAGTGTAAAATTTATTTATTTATTCATAATCATGATCTAGATTATATGTCCTTAAAACTTAAATATTAGAACCCATCTCAAAAATAGATTTATTAAGAGATCCATATTTCTACAGACGTGGACTTGGGCGCATAGAGTCCCTAAATAAATGTCATCGACCGCAAAATGGTAAGTCACCTCACCCTTTCACTCAGCGTGCCGCAAGCCACCTCACCCTTTTACTCAGCGTGCCGCAAGCCACCTCATCACCGCCGGAAAATTAGCCGCCAATTCAGCATACACAACACGCCAAATTTTGCCAGCTCAGCGTATCCCTCTATCCTACGTGGCACCACATTCTCCCGCCACTCTTCCTTCGCCTTTAAATACCATGCCCCATATCCCAAAAAACACGTAAAAAAGAAAAGAAGCTTAGAGAGAGAGATGGGAGCATACGTTCTTTAGAGAGAGAAAGAGAGAGCAGAGAGAGAAAGAGCTGTTTGTTAGAAAGAGAAAGAGAGAGCAGAGCAGAGCTTTGGTTTTAGGTTTTTGTTCTTCTGTGATAAAATGGCTGAAGAATGGCTACTGCAAGGAGATGAGGAGGAGGAGGTCCTAGGTGGGGAGGAGGGGGGTTTTGGAGAGGACGCTGTGATGGAGGTCATGAAGCGGCTCGAGGCCGAGATAACCAGAAGTGGCTCGTCTTCTTCAGGTGACACTCACACCTTTGGAAATCAGGAGACCTGCGGCGCATCCTTTTCCGACTCAAAATCCACAGTCATGGCCAGCATAGACATGGCCGGACTTGTTTTTCAGATGCCGAGTTCTAGCAAAACTGAGGACTTCGGTGTCCCGATACCCACAGCCTCCGAGCCCTTCTCAATTGAAGAGGGTGAAGACGCAGATGATTCATCCTGGTGGGTGGAGATGATGATGGTTGGGGATGAAGAGCTCTGGGAATTTGTGTTTGGTGATGACTGATTTACCTCAAAAAGAGAAATCAGCAACTTCCTTTCTGCCTCTCTTTTTCTTTTCCTTTTCCTTTTCTAAGGCCATTGTCCTTTCATTACCTGTTTTTCACAGTTTTTTGATACTTGTAGTTTTTTGGGGGATTGGAGCTTGGGAAGAGGAGCTTCTTCATTGTAAAAAGTTTACACAGAAATGAACCGTTATACGCCTGCAACTGCTGTTCATGCTCTGTCTGCTCCGCATTTTTATTTCTGTCCTCTTTTTGTCTTTTCCTTTTTTCTTCTTTCTTTTTGTCTTGGTTGACTGTTTTGTGACTTTGTCATGGGTTTTTAAACCAAGCGACTGCAAGAACCCTTGTCTTTTGAAGAAATGGCAAAATGCTACTTGGCCCTTGTGTTAATTGGATTGTGGTGCACTTTTGTACGATAGACCCTTGTGTATGACATTGGTCTTTCTCAATGTTGTCCGAAATTCGTTTTGGAGTATTTTTTGGTTTGGTGAAAAAGACGAAGTAATTCGGTGCTTCGGCTCTCGAGGAAAGCTTTAGATTTTTTTAATTTAATATAAATAAATTAGATATTTTTATATAAAAATAATGAAAAGTACAAAAAAAAAAAAAAAAAACCTTTAATATGGATATTTTTTTATTTCGACTGAATAGGGTGAAGCTTCGACCAAAACGGCTCGAAATTGATTGAAGCGGCAACACCAAGCTTTGTTTCACTTCGTTTTGGTCTATGTCTAAAATCCAAAAGCTTCGGCCTCTTTGGTCGAAGCAAAGCAGATTTGACAAAGCTAGGTCTGTATTCTCCCAAATGGGACAAGTGAATTATCAAAAAGTATACAAAGAGACTATTTATTCTTAATATATAAGGTCATAATTATTTTTGTCCCCTAGATTTCAAATCGTATGGTTATGAATAGTTATTGACTAGATTCAAAGTTAAAAACCACTTCACCAACTTTGTGACTCACACCAAAACCATCTTTTACCTTGAAGTTAGTATATAGTATATGCCCCTACATAACCGTATTGTATGCTGTCAATAAAATAACTTATGACTTAAAAAATCCCTACATGGCTTATTAATGGGCTCTAAGAACAAAATAAGTTATTATGGACAAAAAAAAAAAACCCTTGTATATCTATGTTCCGCATTCGGTGGGGAGAGAAAAAGCCAACAACTTAAGAAGGAATGTTTTATTGTTTTTATCAAAATATACTCAACTTTCCCACTATTTTACATTACTATTATTCATTATTACAACTCATGATTACATATATTTTTACAGGCCTTCTAAAATTAAATCAATAGTAGTCAATGTAAATTATAAAATTAAATCAACAAAAGTGTGTATGATGTAAAAATAATTTCTCTTAGGTGCATTTTGATAAAATTTTCTAAAATTAAATTGAAGAGCACATTAATAATTGTATAATACTTTTCCCATTCACACTCATGTGCGTGCAAAGAGAAAGAGAGACTTCCAAGCATTAAAAAGGAAATGCATTCAGAAACTAAAGAAGAGAAAGAGAAACACCATTAATATATCAAGACATGTATTTTCACAACGATATTTATGCATATAAAAATTAGAGTTATAACTTTTTAGTTTTTTTAGTGTTATTACATGTTTAGTTTTTTTTAGGGATAGGAAGTGCATTGAGATATGGGAGGAAATATTTGGTGCCCGCGTATTTTGAGTAGCTTTATCTTTAAACTATAGAAAATCAAGAGGGAAGAAAGAGAGATTTAAAAAGATCTAGATAATAAAAGATAAAAGATAAATAAAGGGGACATGAAAAGTTGTTACAAGACTAGCGAGAGATGTGACGAGAGAAATAAAATAGGGAGATGAAGAAAGAAGATAGGGAGGGAGGGAAGTACAAAACTTTTTAGAGAGAGAGATAGTTTCTTTTTTTTTATGGGTTCTTTTAAGTTATTTATTTATCTTCTTTTGAGTTACATTTAAAGGGAAAGATCCCTTATTGTAAAGAGATTAGATAATAAGAATTGAGTGAATTTGATATTCTGAAAAGATTTTTTTTGGGGTGGATTCTCTTGCAGACTTTGAGATATAGTATATTATCTCAAACTTTTATTTTATTTTTATTTATTTGTTTGTTGCTATTTCTCCTTGCATCAATTGGTATCACAGCAAGTAAGATCCATCAATTACAATGCCGCCGAAAATTAATCTTATGATTGAGGATATATTGCCACAATTCATGGATTATGTGGGTCATCAAATTCAGGAGAGATTGAACATAACATTGGAGGGTGTCTAACACGACATAAGTGAAACCTATCGCGGGATGCAACAGATGAATCAATGATTAAAATGGTTGGAGAGCAATCTTCATCACGAAGATGGTGCTCGTAACCACATCGATCTTGCATTAATAATCCCACAACAAACTCAGGGTGCTGATCCGAATCGCAACGAAAAAAAAGTGTAAACAATATCAACATCCTATAAAGCGTCTACGAGATCTATTTCATAAATTACAATCAGATGAAGAAGAATATGAAGAGGTAGATCTCAATGCAATAGATGAATCAATGATTACAACGGTTGGATAACAATCTTTATCACGAAGATGGTGCTAGCAACCACATAGATCTTGTATTAATAGTCCCACAACAAACTCAAGGTGCTGATCTGAATCGTAACGAAAAAAGTTGTAAACAAAATACACATCCTATAGAGCACCTATGAAATCTATTTCATAAATTACAATCGGAGGAAGAAGAATATTAAGCGGTAGATCTCAATGCAAAAGACGATGTTGATAGCCCAAACGTAGAAAGAATTTCAAAAATCAATTATGAAGAAATCAACATGCATTTAAATATTCCGGAGGTGGGTGTCTCAAGCTTCTACTACAAATCGTGACAGATGTATTATTTATTTATTAAAAAAAAAGTATCAAGGCACATGGTGGGACTGCATCACCAGCTTTTGAAAAGACCTCTAAAAGATTTGAGTTCTATAAAATCGAGGTCAAGCTTCTTCAAACCCGAAGAGAATGATGCAGATAAAAATTATAGTGTTATTATTTTTTAGTTTTTTAGTGGTATTATTATTTTTTATTTTTTTTAGGAATAGGAAGTTCGCTAGGATATGAGAGGGAAGATTTGATGCGTAAGTTGTCTTGAAAAGCCTTTTCTTTAAACTATAGAAAGTCATAGGGGGAGAAAGAGAGCTTTAAAGAGATCTAGATATTGGAAAAGATAAGAGACGAATAAGGGAGAGTTAAAAAGTTGTTATAAGCTTAAAGAGACGTGAGGGAGAGAGAGAGAGAAAGAGAGAGAGAGAGAAAGAGAGAGAATAAGGAAATAGAAAAAGAAGATAGGGAGAGAGGGAAGTATATAAC